>JAOEHX010056127.1:0-29189 GCA_025448015.1 Bolborhynchus lineola
ATTCTCCATGTAGCAAACTGCGTGGCTGATTTACGGCCTAAACCACGACAAAAGTGCAGCTAATTCATTAAGCTTAATTCACACAGCAGACATTCTCACATTTAGCAGCTGCCTTAAGCTTGCTATGGGTCCATAAAAGGATAGGACTTGCCTAAAGGATTAGAAAGTTCTAGATATAAACAAATTATCCAGGAAGCCCAGATGCCAGCTGTATTATTTCCTTGCAAATCCTGGTATAGAGGCATGCCAAGAAAAAAATAAGAGGTAGAAAGCTACATTTCATAGGTCAATAAAACAGTTTGTTGGTGAAGATCTAGACGAATCTGCAAATATTAACTCAAGGCACCTAATTCCTCCTCCTTTCTTTAGAGTTCTAAAGCTTCGGTAAATTGGTGGTTAATACTCTTCTGTGAAAGTCCTTTCTTTGGGTTATGCCACACGATTCAAAGTGACAGAACAATCAGCAAGCAGCAGCTTACTGTCAGCAGATTAATCAGACTGTTTAGTGCTAAAAATAACATACACATTACATGTTAGCATGTCTCAGTTGACAGATAAAAATTTGTTGAGACACTGTTCAAACTCTAATGATAAGATAAATACTTGTTTCTAAATTGTGTGGAAAAGGAGTCCACAAGCAAGAACTAAGAACACCCTCAAAGAGATATTCTCATGGAGAGTTGGCATTCATTCTGTCCGCAGACTGATCAATAATGCAAAATGTAACAACTGGAACCAGCTGAGAAACTGGCTTGATCAGGACTTATCTTTCAATTCAAATGACACTATTTGACATAACGATATCATCAACATAACCAAGAAACTTAAATAATGTAGTCTGAAGCAGAAAGTTTCTCCTCAATAATGGGAGGTCAACAGGGGTGCAAGCATGTTTATTTGAAGGGACACCAACAGCATGAGAGCACCACTCTTTAGCTGCCAATGCAGAATTGCCAAATCAACCCCCATTCCTTCCCACTCCACAGAAAATGTAATCTATGTTAACTAATAAGCCAGGAGGAAGCACATAAGAAAAAAACCCTTGCAATTCTTGCCATGTTAAAGCATTATTAAATGGTAAAAAAAAAAAAATGAAGAGTTAATGCATCAGAATATCACACAGTATAAAGTTTCAATAAAACAGTGCAGATGGGCATATAATCATCTTTATATTTGAACTTGGGTTTTCTAATCTCTAAGGCTTTACTAAAAGTTTTGCTAATAGAAAATGTTTTGTTCTCTTGGGAAAGAATTTTCAATTGCTATGATTTTTCTCTCACTACCTCAAGGATAATTATCTTCTGTAGCAACTGATACAATATCTACTTTGAATCTTCACTTCTTTGACCAGGGAGTTTAATATAATAGAAAAAAGTTTAATCTTACCTTCCAGTGAATTTCAATAATGTTTTAATTTCTTTTGTCTGGAGGTGATCAAGTCAGCACTTCTACAGAATATCTCTTTCAGCAGCTGTCATGAAGATCAGCCTGCTGGAGATTTTACCCTGACCTATCTTTAACTATACTATGGGACGGAGGGCTGTGCAGACTGCAACCAAGTAATGGAAGCCTGTAGGCAGGAGGAATCTGTGGTGAGCATAGTGTTGCTATGAGTTCACAGAACATGAATGCCCCGTGTGAAGCAAATGTAGACACTTCCTATTTTCCCTGGTCACTCATGATGGCCACAGCATCATGCTTCTTTTTCCGACCACCACAGGAAAAGCTAGTGTCAGTGATGATTCCATGGATGACATAGGAAAGCTCAGATTTCAAAAAGGAACTGAACAAATCATGAGTAGAAAACCATCCATCCAGAGCCAGTAAGTAGAGAGCTGTTGTCTCCAGCTCCAGATTTCTGAGGTTTGCAGATTTCTGCAGCCTGGAAGATTATTCAGATGAAACCATATATTCACATTGTTCCTATATTCTTACCTAGGACTGTGGTGTTGTCGAACATTTGAGACTGAATGCACACATAACTGGACTATGTGTTGACCACGCATGATAATTCTTCATCATCTCAGGTGAGGATACTAATTTCTCACTGACTTTAACAATAGTATCAAGAGGTTTGGTCAGTACAGAAAGAAGTTACCTGGAATCATCACCCCAACCACAGAGCTCAAGGAGAATTCAGCACTCTTTTGTTCCCCACCCACTGCTTTGTCCACAGGTTCCTGCTCCAAACTGAAGCCCATCTGGCACCCACAGGTGGTGCTGGATTTCTATGGATCAGGTTAATTTAAAACCAGTTCTTCACTACTGCAGTTAAACAAACTTGAACTTATGAACCAGGACACCTTGGGGCTTTAGAGTCTCAGGATGTGTGCATTACTGTTAGGGATTTTCCTTTTCTCATTTTCACTCTCACTGTATTTTCCTAATGTCTAAATTCTGTATGTTCTGTGCTTCATTAAAATAATCCAAATTTTCCTTCCCCTCAGCCTGGATGATGAAGGTCTGATCACAGACTTAATGAAAATGATTATGTGGTAAATTTTAAAACTGCTTAGGGATTTAGATTAGCACCTAGTGAGACTTTCTACACCACCTAGGAGCCTAGCAGCAATAGGGATCTATCTGTCAAAACAACTTTACCAATTTGGCCCATAAAAGCTTGTTCATTGACTTTAGTGAACACAGACTGATATGTTTAAAGAAGGTGAAGAAAGAAAATTCACTATATAGTAAGAAGGTTAATAAAATATCACAATTACAGCCATATCTTAGTACCTGAACTGGCTGAAAATCCATTTTCCTTTTGTACTCATTCATTTCTCCTGAGCTCCATTCTTTTTCTTTTGCTTCACTCCCCCTAAGTAGCTTTGAAAACTTCCAGCCTAAGGCAGTCAGCCACTCTCTGCAGGGACTCCTTTTACAACAGGCTTGATGTCTCTTGATGACAAGTCATCTAATTAGCAAATCAGGTAAGGGTGGGCAAGGCAGCAGGGGTGAAATCCATTAAAAGCAGCTAGTACTTGATTCATTTTACTGTAAAAAGAAAACTTTTTTCCCCCACCATGAGTCTGCTTTATCAGAAGTTGTGCTTTGAACCATTAATTCACTGTGGTGGGCTGACCCTGGCTGGACACCAAGTGCCCACCAAAGCCTCTCTATCACTTCCCCTCCTCAACCAGGCAGGGGAAACAAAATACAACAAAAAGCTCATGGGTTGAAATAAAGACAAAGAGAGATCACCCACTAGTTGCCTGTCATGGGAAAAAAACAGCCTCAACTTGAAGAAATCAGTTTAATTTATTAGCAATCAAATCAGTGAGGTAATCAGAAACAAAACCAACACACCTTCCTTCCACCCCTACCCTCCCTTCTTTTGGCATTGGCTCTATCGGACATCTGGGAAGCTTCTAGTAGCTTCTCACAGCAGCTACCCCTGCAACCCCCCTACTACTAAAGCCTTGCCATGTAAACCCAATACATTTATTAAACTTATGGTTTCAATCAGCTCTCAACCTGCTTAATTTCATCCAGGCTGAAGGAGAACTAACAATTTTGTTCCTCCTTGACTTTCATCAATTAACTGTCTTAAAATCAGGAACTTTGCATTCTAATTGTATAGTAACATAACTTGATGATTGGTACTAGCAATATTAATGTACTA
This sequence comes from Bolborhynchus lineola, assembly GCA_025448015.1. NCBI lineage: Eukaryota > Metazoa > Chordata > Aves > Psittaciformes > Psittacidae > Bolborhynchus > Bolborhynchus lineola. The sequence goes on from JAOEHX010056127.1 coordinate 3,623, forward strand.
TGCAGTAAGACACAGTCTGTGTTTTACTTTGGAAATTAATTTAGCATTTAAGCTATTTGTACTGAAAATCTTTTCCACTGCACACCTTTGTTCAAGTCTATAGGTTCTTCTGTAGTGTAACATATAGTTTGTACTATAACAAACTATTCCTGACAAACTATTTTACCACTGCAATCTCCAAAGTGGATGGAATCAGTCTTAATACCATCTCCTTTGGTTCATTTCTGTACTGTAAAACAGCCTTTCAGGTGGCTGGTTTTAGGAAGCACATGGGAGTTTCTATTGGCTCAAAGGATCCAAGGACATTACTTAACTTTTCCTGAAAACCATAGCTAGCAGAATATCTCAATAAAGATAGTAGCAGCATCTAAGGCTTTGAACTGCTTTGCAAGGGCTAGAGAACTGTAAGGTAGAGGACAATATAAAGAGGACATAAGGCTATTTTTACCTTGCCTTTAAGGTACAGCAGCAGTGGAAAAAGTCTGAGTTCAAAGACCTGGCCTATATTTCGTTTCCTGTAATCTTTCTATTCCAAACTTCTATGATAATTGAAAAATAGCAACCATCAGACCTATAACTGCAAACTTGTAACTGGCAAGCAGAAGTCAGTATTTGAAATGTATTTATTAGAAACAGAACTGCCAGTTTTTCTTTTATCAATGCAAAAGTTTAAGCCCTACTACCTAAAACTGGTACTGTACAACTTCAAGTGCATAAGGACTTTACAATATTCATCTCAACTTTTAAATGCATTCTCTTCTAGTCTTTCCTCACCCTGCTTTTGTATTCAAAAGAGGATTTCCCTGAAGTTGAACAGAAAGAAATGTCACTGGTATGCATGATCACAGAACCCAAAATGTAAACTTGCACATGCATAGATTTTCCCTAGAAATCCCTGAAACGTGTTAATCCAATCAAACAAAAGTGCTATACGCATTCTCCAAGAGAAAAGGCAGCACTAGTGAAGAGATTGCTTATAAAAGTCCATGGTATAGGAGAACAGCAGAACTCAGATTAAAAGCATTTAACAAAAATCATGAAGCAAATAGATTCAAGGAACTGAGGTTACCTTATGCATAGCAGAAGAGGTTATGTATACTTTGTAGATTTCTTTAGCACATTATTCCCTAAATCTTAGTCACAATATGCTTATGTGTTTCCTTGGATGGCTTCTTCAGATGACCAGTGACCTCTTGGGAAGATTTTAGCAATGGCTGACACCAGTGGTTAACTAAGCACTCCTGATGTTCTGTGTCCTGCTGTCAGCTGTCATGCTGCTTGCTACTACAGAATGAGAACCCCCCTGTACAATTAAGTTCTGTATTAAAAAATGCTGTCAAAGCAAGTGATTCCATCTCCAGGCATCATGTTCTCAATTTTGGTATATACTCAAGAACAAAAATTCAATAAAATAACATGAATTAAGTATTATCAGTATTTCTTACACAATAAATTTCTGCATGAACTCACAAAAACGCTGTATCACAATGGATGGCTGAACAAGATTCATCTTGAAAAATAAAAGAAATGGTGATGTTGCCTATCTCCAAGGCAGAAAAATGTAAATCTTCTATAGCACATGACCAGATTCTGCACTGTATGTGGACCAGATAAGAAGAGAAACAGCAAAGTCCTCAACTACAGAGCACACAAACCTATTCCAAAGCCATAAGAATTGTTAGCTTTGAGCCTCATTAATGTGACTCCTAAGTAAGTATGAAGGATGCCTGTTTGTGAATGTGAAATTACATGCTCTTTTGAATAAGGACCTGGCTTACATCCTTCTAACTTAGAGCACAGGCAGAGCTATATCATCTCATGCATCTGACTTCACAGACATGGCTTGTCAGAGTACTGAAGAGATCCAGGTTATGGTCCTTAACGCTGAAGTTTTCGACAGTTATCTGAATAAATAGTGTGGGAATTTATGTAGGCAGAAATTATCTAATATCAACTTTATTCTATATCAACTGGGTAGCAGCTGTTAGGTGAAATATAATAGATAAGTAGGTAGTAAATAGGGTAAACCTGAATTGATTGTGGATCAAAGGGAAATTTAGGAGTACTGTGTCCAACAGGGCAAGCTGCAGCCACCTCTGGCTGGCTTAACTGCTTGTATGTCCTTGTAACAAGATAGATAATGCTCCTTACTGACAAGTTGCATGCTGTCTGCTCTCCAAATGGTACATCCTATTTTCTCACTGTGAAGGAACAGACATGGAGAGGACCCTTCTACGCTGCAGAGCTGTGTTATGTGCATGTTCCATGCCAGAAAGCCAAAAGAGCTAAGACAGCAGAAGCAATACTGCATCTCCTCCCCCCACCACCCTGTACTCAAGCTAAAAACCAAAACCAATCTTTTACTGACTTATTTCCCCAAAGTTGGGGAGCTGAAATTGTCAGAGCGAAAATCAGATGAAAGTTGTCTGCGTATGACAACTACTGCTGAAAATAGCAATAATAAAAAATTAAAGTTTCTTGTATATTTTTGTTCAATTCCATTAGAACACAAGATGTTTGTTTTCTATAAAATTACATTTTGCTCTATATGATAGAAGCATAAAGCTTGAATAACCCTGTTCACATCTGACCAAAACCAATAATAACATCCTATGAAATTAATTTCAAGTTTCTTACGAAAACAAATCACTCTTCAATAAGTATGTCATGGCATGGAATTAGTTATTTGTTTTCATTTTAACAAAAAATCAGTTGTGAACAGGCTCATTTTTTGAGTGCATTTGAAAGAATAACTTCATGCTGCTCTTTAAGGGACATGCTTTTCAATTATTATGCAGATTTTTTTACCTTTTACTGCCATAACATCTTAGTATTACTTTTAACTACAGCAGCAACTGATATTTTCCACTCAGTTTGTTCTGACTTACTACATGTAAATTTGATTTAGTCTTCATCCTAATGAAAACAGTAAATTGAAAAGACGCTTGGAGTATACTCCAAGCATACAGAGTATATACAGCATATAGAGTAATAGTGTGAACAAAACAGTAACAGGAAAATATCTTCTGGTGAAGCTATAACATCCCATATTTATTCAAATTAAAATCTTCTCTGCCCAAACAAATAGCATTTTGCCTGCCAACAAGACACAAAAATAGCAAAAAAAAACCCACAAATGATAATGAATCATGGGAGAGAATGCCTTCCCCATGCTGAAGTGAAAAGAAACTTGGAAATTGCATTGTATGTATTACTGTTACTCATTACACCTACCAAGCGGCAACTCACAATTTTCACTAACACGAGAACACTATTAAAGACAGTCCCTGCCATAAAGACCAAATATGAAATCAAGCTTAAAAAAAAAAAAAAAAAAAAACAAAAAACAAAAAACAACAAAGTTGGGATTAATCCTGGTTTGCAGAACTAAAGCCCAAAGGACTGTAGGGTCAAACTTTGAGTTCTGCACACACAGAGCAGCTCTAAATTTAGGGGTCCTAAATTTTCAGTCAGAAGCATGTCTACAGAGCATGACTGAAAATGCTTTGCAGCACATGCTTGTTTAAGCGACGCTTGTCTGTACACGTGATGATGACAAGGATGTACTGAGAGAAGCTGGAATGTATTTGAAATCACAGACTGCATAGTGCAGGGCTTTCAACATAACTGCTAATACACAGTAGAATCATTCATGTCCTTACATCTATATTGGTATCACTACCCGTTTTGGCTAAGTTACATTATCCAGTCATGCCTTCATTTCACTTTGCAGTCCTCTCTTCTGCAAACTCCAGGTTTGCAGAAGCCCACAGAGACATTAGAGCTCTCAGCTGCAAAACCAGATGCATCAAAATAAAGAAATGGTTAAACCACAGAGGAACAAACAGCTCATTTTACTTCTGCAGTAGAAGACTCGGCATTACTGCGTATATAATACTGTAATACAATGCAGTAAAGTTTGAGGAGTTTCTGAAAAACTAACCTTGCTGTTTTATACCAAATCCACAGGCCAGACACATATACAAGTGATTTAATAATACAGCTTCACTAACATTTTTCTAGATAGCTCAATGAGAAAATGAGTCAAACCTTATTTCTAAGATCCATTTTAACATGCTACTTCTGGCTGCAAGGCATGCAGGCGAAGAGTCCACATGCAAGCTTAACAAGAGATAGACAAGGAGAAAGTTGGCACTATTTTATTCACTGCCAGAGAGTAAATAGATGGCAACATTATCTTTGCAACTCAGGATTCTAGATGAGAAACTGAGTCCCCTTATGTGATACTGAAATTACTGCTGACCCCAATGACTGCAAGCAGACATACCTCAGCAGGTCTCCCCTCATTAGCTTTTCCATTCATTCTTGCAGATACTGGAAGATCCTGGTAATTTGGATCACTATTTAGCTGTGTAGTATACGCAGCCTCTCACAACCTGCGCCAATAGCTAAACACTGTGGTGCAGACACAAAATTGTTTATCTAAATAACAAATAAAATATCCATTATTCATGAATAAGACACATGACGGATGAATACTATATTACATTACTGAAACTATGAGTATTTTGGAGGCTGAGCATCTGTTGTGTGTTGTATTTTAATTGGAGCTGCATCAAACCTGGCAGTTTTGATTCCCCAGGGCATGAGCATGTATTTTCTTTGGTTGAGATTCAGGCAGTTTCTCACAAAAATGCAGGATTGTTCCAAGTTCTTCTAATAATAGAAGGCTGACATAGGATTATATTTTGAAAATATCTGCAGCTGTCCTCTGTATTTACAACTTCCAACACTTGTCACAGTAAATGAGACTGGTATACACTAATTTGGGTTGTTTGAACAAGAGCCCGCCATCCAGATACCTGCAGAAAACCCTCCTTCATATCCATGAGGATTGTGTCCTACTACAGAGTGAAAGTGAGACTGGAGATGGCAGGCAGTAAATAAGCCAAACTTTGAGAGCTTTTTTAGGAAATTTTTGACTATGTGTCAAAATTGAGGCTCCATTAAACCATTTTGCAGACTGAGCACCTGAAGGACAGAAGCTGACAACAGGACACCAGAGATGGGATAAGAATAGACTTCTCTTCAATAAGAACAACACAGGATCAACAGCAAGCACATCTTATACAACACCTCACACATACATTTCCACAGGAGTAAGCAGAAAAGCCAGGTATATGCACTTCTTCACTGCAAAACATGAATAGGATATGATTGATGTAAATATCTTTAAAGACAAAACATATCTACTCTCAGTAGAAAGAAGTAGGTCTCATTTCCTTCCTTTTCTTCTGTTTTCTATCTTTGATGTTAAGCTGTTGGAAGGCCACTACATCAAGCAAATACTATTTAGGAGATGCTGTACTACCTGTACTATCAGAGAGTGAAAACTCTTTGAGAAGGCTTATTATAATCCTCTGCTTAGCTTAATAGGCATTGCTCTTGCGATATTATTGTATGAAAAAGACAAGGCGATCTGTTCTGCTTAGTTAGAATAAGTCACTACACAAAACTAAAAGACCCAGTTACTTCAATTCATGTTTCCACATCAAAGCAATCGCTTGAACTACAAAATTTTCCCAGCGGCTTGGATAAGAACAGAGCACAATCACATCAGCACACAAATTGTACCAAACTGAAAGGTGGAACACTTTTAGCAATGTTGCTGGACTGAAAACTGCTATATAAAATTTAGTTTAAGAGTCAACTTTTTTGCTTTCATTTCTGCTCTGTGATCTCATTAGGGTTGTAAAATGGAATTCATGTGGATTCAAAGCAGAAATAGATGTACAACTTTGTGACATTTTTCTTCTACATGGAGCTACTTCAGTGCTTTGCACATGTATGCACTTTACTGAATCAGGACAACAGTGAAGCCTGTATAAAGCCTTAGAAAGTAAGAGTAAAAGACTTTATGATGAGTAAAATAATCATAAGGTAGATTTTCATTAGGATCTCTGCAGATAGGAAGTGAAGTCTCAGATGTTTTCTAAACTTGTCATGCCAGAACCCCCTCAGCTGTGAGGTATTCTCTTCAGAAACTGCATACAGACCAGAACTATAGGCACAGAGGTTCCTAGTCAATACTTTATTCTTGAAGGTAAAGTCAAGTTACCTATGCCACTCTCTATCTGCTGAAACCTTCCTCTCCTCAGCCTGGAATGGGACTCCAAAGAATGATAGCTCATGTAATGCCAAAAGAGCTAGTTGGGAAATATGCCTTGTCTGATCACATGGCCAAGAGATACCTAAGAGACATGCTGATGAGCCAACACTACAGTCTGCTGGAATTTGATAATTAAAACTGCGCTGTCAGACACTGATAAACAACCATGTAAATGGATGGCAAAATCAGTCATTTTACAGACACTCTTTTATGCTCAGGAAAAGGGATCATAAATAGCTTTGTTTCTTTTCTTCTGAGGTTTAACTTTAGTAATTGTTGTGTTTAGGACCTCGACTTCTGCAGCATTTTTACTTACAGCAGTAGCTGCTTCCAAGCACCACTGTGCAAGGACAGAAAATCAGATGCAGCTCTTGCAACTTGGAAAAAGAATTTCCTGGTTTGATTCTTCTACAATTCATGTTTGATAACTGTGTCTTACATCACTGGAGGACTTGACACAAATAGAATTGAGGTCAGGTTTCAGTCCAGTATCTTTCAAATCCTCTATTTATATCAGTGCTCATCTACTACTAACAGGATTTAAACTGTTAGTGAGCCATTTACTAGGAATTATGCATCAGCTGCACTTCAGTTTGCAAAGTACGAAACCATGAATGCTCCTAACTTATTCCTAGTATTTTTTTTTACTTTGCATGTACCTAGTATATCATCACAGGTTTCCCATACATCCAGAAGAAATATGAGTCACTTTCACCTCTGCAAGTAAAACCAGGGGTTTATGACAGAGGAATACTTGCATCCTTCATTTAATCAGCACCTTGTTTAAAAGGTATAAAACCAGCAATGATCAGGGACATCATCTAGATCAGGTTGCCCAGAACCACCTACAGCTTTATCTTAAACACCTCCAGGGATGGTGCATCCACCTCCTCTCTGAACAACCTGTCCCAGGATTTTACCACCCTCATTGGAAAAAATTTCTTCCTTGCATCCAGCCACCGCCCCTCATCCTATCACTATAGGTCCTGCTTAAAAAGTCTCTCCTCACCTTTCTTATAGGACCCACATCCTACAAGGGGCCTATCAGAAACACACACACACACACACACATATATATATGTTTGCTATTAGCAGAGGGCAGTGACTGGTTTCTAGCAAGTAGGATTTTCTGCCTGCAAACTGCATGCCCACACTGCTGTTTCCCTCGCTGGATGTCAATTTGATTCTGTTCTATGGCCACTTTTCTGTAAGATCTCACAATCCTTCTACTCTGCCTTGAACTGTGCATACCAACTTTTTTTCTGATATTATTTTATGGGTTTAATCTTCCTGTTGTACTTTCTGTAGCCTCTATAAATGGACTTTGATTTGAAACAGAGGGTTTGGGGTTTTTTATTTTTTATGAATTACCACTATCTCAAAACACACCGTGCAGAAAGAGAACATCTATGGATTTCAGATGCCTCCACTGTTGAACAGCAGCACAAGGAAGACATAAAATGCCTGTGTACTTTACCGCTTCTGTTGCCATACAGCGCATGAACTATTTCACTTTGATCTTTAGTCTGTCCTGCTGATAGAAGCCAAATGAAAGGTAACAACAATTCTTACAACTGTAGCTTTTTATGTCTTTTTCTGTCTAACCTCCTCCGAATTTGCTGCCCTGGAGATTTTAGAACTGTATATAGCCGTCTGACTAGCTAAGTAGGAAATTAAAAATACATATAAATTCAGTTATGAAAAGATTATCTGATTTTTATGCTGAGGTATTATCTTTTGACCATCATGCAAGAAGAAAGCATTTGGAAGGGGTTTCATGCAGGTACTTGAATTATAAAAAGAAGGCAAAAACAGAGGAATTAAACTGTTACTCATGTGTGCAGACCACTAGAACTTGGATCTAATACATTCTGGAATCAAAATAGTTGTGCTTTACTTCTGTATTAGAAAAAAATTGGTTGGAAAAATTCGTATAAATATGGTGGCATACCTGGAATAACTGGAGCTATATTGCAGATGAATTTCCCTGTAAAAGTTTCCTGAAAATCTGGCCTTTAGCTAAAGAAGATGAGACAACTGTGGAGACAAACATATGATATGTCTGTCTGGCTGTAACAGGAAAAAAACCGTGTATTTGCCTAATTAAAAACTTGCACAGATTTTGGGTAATTTTGGGTACAGATGGCATGTTATGTGTATTATTACTGAGGCATGATTTTTATCTTATGCATCATTATGTTAACTGCAGCTACAAATTACCCACAACTGCAGAGCCATATTTGCATTTCTAATTGTTTGTGCACCATACTGAAAATCTGGACCCATAAATACCCATCCTTTCTAAGAGTAATGCGAAGAGGGTTTTCTTTTTACCTTGTTACCACTTCAGAATGGAGTTGCATCTTAGAGAGCAAAAACATTGATAAATGAAAGAATAAGTAATGCCATATCACTTCAGAAGAAAAATGGCCAGAGAGAACTCCATTTTCTGTGTCATTTTTGGTTTTCATTTCACTTTCATTTCTAAGTTTAAAAAATTAATATGGACAGTATTTGATTTTGCTGAGAAGAAAAAAATGTATGAAGAAAGACTAAAAACTAATTCTCTAAGTATTTAATGTCTTAATTTCTCAACGCGAAATACAGGGAGTGGGGAAGGAAGATGACATACTACAGTCACCAGAAATGTCTTGATTCTGAGAGACTAAGTACTCCTGGGAGACCAGACCTTAATTACAATACTTGAAATCAACAAATTCCAAAATTTGGCCTTGATTGTTTATTCTAAAGAATCCCTGTTATCCTCTGACATTAAGGAACTTAATCCCATCTGATGCAGAATAAGAAAATCCTGAAATCCTGTGTTTTAAAATACACAGTAATAGGCCAGAGCTTATCACAAAGACAGGAAACTTCTGATAAGTGACGGATAAAAACCTAATGTCACAACAGTAATTAACAATCAGATCCCAAACAAGACTAACACTTTCCTACATTATGAGCAGCGCACACATCTGTAGAAAGTCCATTAATTCAATGACTCTGGGAACCCTGTTTAAATTTCCTTTGAAAACAAGGAAAGGATGGAAAGGCTGCTTCAGAAGGAAAAGCTTTTAGATGTGTTGCTATTTGACCATATGTTGTATGAGGTGTGCCTGCCCATGGCAGGGGGGTTGGAGCTAGCTAACCTTAAGGCCCTTTCCAACCCTAACTATTCTATGATTCTATGTCCAGTAATAGAAAATGACTGGCAAAAGTGAATTGAAGAATATGTACAAGAATATAAATCTCCAGTTTCAGGTTTAGAGGAATGTTATGGGTCACCAACAAAGAGTTATTATTCACATCCACATTCCCAAGAACATTTAGAGGTGACTGATGAGTTTGAGCTTTGTTACTCTTCAATAACATCTACCCAGGAAAAAGAATGAGCCAACATTTTTAAGGCACACATCACATAGAAAAAAAATTATCTAACACTTTGCCTCCGACAGCGAATAAATTAGAGACAAGCCAGGAAAAATGTGCTCAGGATTAAAAAAAGGAGAATAAAGAAAAGGCTTCTGATAAACATAGAGCCAGGTATGTAAAATAATAAAATCTCCAGTCTGGTCACTCAGCTCTGCTCGAGGTACTTTTTTCTATTCTGGAGCCGGAATGTAGAACTGAATCTGATTCTTGGGCTGGCATCACCTACTCCAACAGCAAACCAGGGCAAATTCGTATAGCCTCCTTTTTCAGGAAAAATGGCTGCTAAGTCATGAGCGATCACTTTGTAATCACAAAGAAATCACTTTGTGGGGGAAAAAAAAGGGCCCCAACTGTCTGAGAGATCCTTTTTCTCCACAACTTTTAAGATTGAGAAAGACAATCAATCAGCCACATTGAACTCTAACAGACACACTTTTGATACAAATTACAAGTCAGCTTCAAAGAAGTATACAAAAAGGAAGGAAATATTTAACGGTGGGGAGAGAGAAAAAGCAGGGCAGCATCGTCTAAAGTTGGTCTGAAGACACCAGCAGTTGCTCTGCTGTTATTGTCACTAAATTGCTTGGAGCAGTTCTAGAAGGGTGACTGAGAAAGCTGTGTTTAGTAAAATTTTGTAAGCATCCTACAATATGGTTTATTATGCTGTATTGCTGATACTGATTCTGAATGTACACTTCACTGATTGCTAGTTAATTATTGTCATTAATAAATTAACTATGTTGAGCCTGATTTGATTAAAATCATCGAGCAGTTTTCCTCTATGACAAGCTCTGGTAAAATGTAGCACAGCTCCAAATCCAATTACTTTTCTTTCCACTCCACATGGATCCCCAAAACGGTACCTCTGCAGGTAAGCATTGGTAGAAATCTCAGCTTTCCAGCTCTGCTCCTACAGACTTGCAAGCAAATCATTCTGTGAGTTTTACGTCAGGAGCTGGGATCCCTGCATCACTTTGCAGGGATATTACTGACACAGTCATCAGAATGAGTGGACATAACGTTTGACAGGCCAGGGGCGCAAGTCCTCGGTGCAAATGGTATTGCATCTTTCTACAAACACTAACAAACCAGCTTCATTTTCAGGAAATCAAAAAAACTGCTCTCCATATGTAAGTTGATTTATTGACCCAGGACAAGCTCTTGATCCCTGAGCACCATGCAGATTTCTGTGTTTAGAACATGCTTTCTGTAATTCAAATTATCAAATTCTTCTCAATTTACATTCATTGAGAAGCAGACCAATTACATCGCACATACACAAAAAACCCTTTCGCCACTCACGTACTTTTCATGAAACGAGGTTTTTTAAACAATTATAAGACTACATTATGCCAGTGATATCCTCTACTAGACTAGAAAAACTACCTTTTTTTGATTTTTCAATGTTAGCAGTGTTACCACAGTCACTTGCTCTTTCCACCCACTCAGATAAAGGTGGGTAATTTGCCTTCAATTAATCATGCCTATTGATGAGGCTGGCAACTTGCTGATGACTGCTACCAGTGATCCAACAGTTCGTTAATACAGAACTATTTTCTTCAAATCTCTCTGAAATGTACTGATAAAATTATACCGTGGTCCAAAAAGAAACAAAAGGTTAACTGGCCTCTAGTCTTATTTTATCTAATAAATAAATTAACCTCCTCTGTTTCCAAGTTAAGACAGTTCTGAGTTAGAGGAGACTGACACAACTAGATTTGCTATCCTTAGTTTTATAAACCACATCCCCATATGATTTAACATAAGGTTTTTTCTGCGTAGTAATGAGATTTGCTTACAGATAACAGAGGTCTTTCAGAAGGGCAGTTATGCTCTTTTCAAAGAACAATAAAAACTTGCTTCATACAGAAATCTGATTTGGGTGTTTTTTCAATGTGTCAGCAGTATTTTTGAAAGGTGCAGAGATCATTTCTCTTCCTACAACAGCACTGTCATTTCAGAGACATCTGGAGAACTTCATCGAGTCACAATTTTGACCTTGTTACAAAAGTCTCTGCTGAGAATTTGAATGAACTGAATTGTTTGTGAGAAAACAACAAAGACGAAGTGTTACTGTTCTAAGGGATAGACACATTTTAGTATCGATACCTCAAAGAACTGAGAGGAGAGAGAGAATGTTCTAAGACCTGTAAAAGCTGTAATGATTGAAGAACTAATCAAGGATGGCTACAAGTTACTCTGCTAGATGAATTAAAAAAAATAAAAATCACTCATTATTCCATGCAAAACTGTTGAATAAAGAACGAAAAATTATCTTTGTTGCATCACAGGGCTTACTTTTCAAGTAACAGCTGCATTCAACGACTCCCACATTACATAAAGCATTTAGATCTGGGTAAAATAGCAAGCCGATTTGTGAGTTGGAACAAGGTAGTATAGCCTCAGTGACAAAACCAGACAAAATCTGGGTCTCAAAGAGAGATTTGGTGCAAATTATGGCAAAATTTTGAACTGTGCCATTTTACAGAATATCACATGCCCAACACAAGCAAGACATAACCATTTCCAGCTTTCGCTTACTGGTTTCCCTTACAGTAACTCCCATCTAGGAACCTGCATCCTTCATCAGACACATCGCATGTGTTACTTTGGCCAAGTACTGACAACAGAAGAGACCAGGTATGGAGACAGGATGAAAGTGCTATACAGAGCACAGCAGCAAAAAATGGGAATGCTGCAAGCTAAGTGCCTCGGTATTACATCTTAACTGCTTTTTCTACATTCTTTAAGGAGACAAGTGCTGAAATCTATCCAGACAACAGTAGAGATGACAATTGTACCAAGAAGCTTCTCATCTTCTTTACCAGCATTTTCTGCTATTAGATGAATTTCCTGTAAGACCTCTAACACTCTGCTTTGCTACATAAGTATGCAACAGAAGTCACAGGAGACAATTTGCCCAAGTGTAAGGTTCAGCCAAACTCCACTTCCTGGACATTGCTTTATAGTATCCACTGGAACACTAGTTCAAGAGTTTACAAGCTGTACCGGAATTCCTTCAGAACATGAAAAGGGCTTTCAAGCACATACCTAGGCTGTAAAAGTCTTAAGACTCTAGCAGAAATGATCTTAACCCTTGAAGCTTTGCCAGTGGCACAACACAACACTGTATAGACATTTGAGAGCTAGAAATATTTCTAAAAGCAAAATGAAATGTGGAGGTAATTCTTCACCAAATTTGTGTAACAAATACCTTAAACCTGCCGGTTTGGATTGAAAATCTGTTCTTCACATGTTTACAAGCACTAAAACACATTGGTGAATGATATCAATAAAATGAGATACAAAGCAAAGAGACAGAACTTCAACTCAGATTATGTAAAGCATCAATTATTAAAACAAAAGTAGAGACATAATAGGAATAAATCTCAGAACCAGAAAAACCAAGTGAAAACAAAGTTTTCCCTGCTCCTCAATCAAAAAACCCACCCTGAAGCCAAGCACGAAGTTATATGAACAGCAGCAACAAGAAGAGAGAATTTTAATCTGAGCAAAATGAAATATGTGAGGCAAAGTAGGAATTTTTAAATAATTCCACAGGTAACAGTTATTTGCTTTCCTCAGGTACAGAGGACGTGCATGTATCTCAAGGGTTGTGCATGCATCTTTATTTCATGTGCCAGTTGATAGCGATGGACCTGAACTATGGAGCCTCTGCTACTTAAAATGGAATTACAAACCAGAATATCTTGATGATGGAAGAAGGGTGATAGGGGACAGGACAAGGAGACATCAAGAAGATCTGAATTCTCTGGCATCACTTGGTTAAACAGCATCTGTCCTTCTGATTTTTATTTTTTGAAAGGGAGTAATATGAGGTGTCTTCTCAGGAATTCAGTCTGTGGCGTCATGAAAGGGACTACATTTGGTAGTATAGAAGGTTAATATGAACCTCTCTAGAATGAAATGTGGCAGGTGTAATCAGTCAGCATCCAGACACTGCTATACGGCAGCTTGGATAGAATCTTTTCCAGCAGCCCACGTGCACCCAGCACACTGCACATGATGAATACAAAAATCAGTGTAGCTGATCAAATGTTTGTCTCTTCTTATGCCACCATGTGGCACAGCACAGCTCATAGAACACTATGCAGCTGAATGTGTATTAAAGTGCCAGTGCTCTTAGTTGAATTACGGAATTCAACAACAAGCTGCTGCCTGAGCTATAGCAGTCCCCTTCTTACAGTCCAAGATGGTTTTGACTTCATGGCTGTAAACTCAAAGTCTATTCTTTAGGAATGTGAAATGTGCACAAAGGAAAGAAAAAAAGAGACCCCTTGCCTGTGTTTAGCCACTGTGAGCATGAAGGTACATACAATTATACCATCACACTTCAGTTTTCAAACAGGACTGCCTATATCTGCAGTTCCATCGAGTATCCCATTATACCTGCAACACTTTCAGGGTGGGCTGGAGATGAAAGACCTGACAGCTGCAATGTAAGAAACCAACCTCAATCCTTCCGACTTGGCCAGATTGCTTGGAAACTATAGGCAAAAAAAATGTTGCCTTAATATTTTTCCTGTTTAAAGAGAGTAATACAACATTTTAAGTCCTCAACTGTAACTGAAATTATATTTTTGTCAGAAATGACTTGTGGATTTCCCTCTGTAGTGTATCATATCCCCAGCCCAAGCAGGGACTGGCTGGAGATCACAGTTCCTTCACAGCTGTTCCTAGGGGAAACTAGGACATGATCAGGAGATGATGCCTGCATGTGGCAGGACCATTCCCAAAGTACGGTTCAGAGGGGATTAGGTCATCCAGTTTAATTGTAGTTTAGACCACGATTTATTCCCAGATGAGGCCCAAGGTACACTATAAATTATGATGTAATAGCCATGACTTCAGTGCAGGGCCATGAGCTGTTTTTTGAGTAGGATGCTCTGTAAAACATTCTGGAAAATAGGTTTGCCTTTTCTGCTTCTCTTACCCTAGATTTTAGCAATCTTTCTTCTCCGTATCTTTCTGATCTCTTTTTCTCACCTTCATCTTAAAGGTGACTGCTTTGGACAGATGAAATGACAAGATCTCTGCAGTGTCTGAAGACAATTCTGGATGAAAGACGCCGCAGGAATGCAAGTCATTGCCAGTACTGCATTTCATTATGCTGCTCTACTCTACTTCTACTTACCCTGTACCCTTTTAAATTAATCAGTCAACAACTTCACTATTCATTTCCTACTTAAAAAGACACTGTTTCATAGCGGTCTAAACTGACAGTAACAAGGACAACTCTTAACTATGGTCTACAAGGGAAAACCCTTTGCTATCTACTAACACAGCTGTTTTTACAACATACAGATGGCAGTTACAGCAAAGGAGAGTAAAACATGCCAGCATAATATGTGTGGAATCAGAATGGCACCTACAGATGGGAGTCACTGCCCAGGGAGGGGTGTCACATGAAATAATTGGCTTTCATTTAAAATTTTCCAGGTGACTGAAGATCACTGTTGCTGTTGGAGCTCCAGTTCTATGCCCAATACGAAAAGCTTGTTCAAGATGTAATGGAGTAGTTTCCAACCCAACCAAGAATTGTCATTTGAAAAGGAGACTAGGTTAGTCCTCACTGTAACAGCTAGAACTGATTCTGTATCTTAATCCAATAATGTAGATGTGTTACCATCAGAACCAATTTATTCACTACAAGGTATTACTGCTACTCAATTTGAATCAATATTCACTGCAATTACCCAAAGACCCTATCCCTTTCCATAGGGATTTATTAACTATTTTTTCCCCCCATTGTCTTCCACATTGTTTCTGATTTAGTTGTTTAGGCTCAGTGTAGAGATAGCAATTATCTTCTACCAATTACGTGCTTGGTATCCTAAAAACTTGACAATCTTCTAATAAAGTTCAAAGTGGGGGAAAGGGAAAAAAACCTCTAAGAAAATTTTTTCTCTTCAAATCTAAGTACCTGTCATCATGAACTTCCAATACATAGTACACCGCTGCTAACTGAAAACTTCTGCCCTACGCTGCTAGCTCTGCATCACAAGTGTTTAGTATTTATGGCTATATACAGCCCCTAGATTTGCCATAGATATGGGCAGATTATCAAGCATTCCCTTTGGAAGTGGAGGGGAAGCAGAATCTAAGTCTATCCTTAAAGAGCACTGAAGCACACACCCATTTGCCAACTTCAGAGAAAGTCAGCTGGAAAAAAAGTGCAGGTTGGAAGGCAGATGCAATAGTACATACATTTTCTCATTATGATAAAAATGAAAAAAGTTTCTTCCTATACTGCATTAGATGTGCATTTTAATGCAGCTGGACACATTTCCCACCCCCCTTTACCTTCTTAATCAAGCATTTTCTTTCTGTTTTGACAATATGATACAAATTTTCACAAGGGAAAGCTTAAAATGCTGTCACAAACCAATGATGGCTTTTGGGCTTAATTTCAATCAATTTCAGTAGTTTAAACCCCATCTCCTCAGGATCAATGTTTCTCTCTATGGCCTCCTCACAGGTTTCCCTCACCACCTTCTGAAGCATTTTATGTCGGTCACTGCTGCCAAGGGCACTCTGCAGTAGACAAATGACCGGTTTGATGCACTATGGCAGTTCCTACACTCCCAAGTGATACAAGTCAAGAAAAGAGCAGGAGCTCTTGCACTCACAAATAAGATTTTACTCAAATAAAAAATTCATTTTATTCCTACTGCAAACTACTCACTGCTAAAAAACACCTCCTCCCCTCAGCCTGCCCCGAAAAGTCACGTATTTAGGATGACTTTAATAATTCTATTCATATCAAACCTCCAATTGTACTAATTATTTTAAACAGAGCTGTGTGCCTCTCCTTAATCTAGCAAATATTGCTGTTAGAGAAAAGGACTGAACATACAAGTCCACTTCAGTACACAGATTACTGCCTTGTGTCTGGCTCTGCACAGTCACTGCCCTATAACTTGCCTTTAGCTTAGCTTCAGAAGTGCATGGTAGTCCTGTATCCAGCTTCAGTAACATATCCTTGCTTTACACAGAAGGAAAATAGATCAGTGAGGAGAGTAAGCCAGGAGAATATAGCACACAGACTGAGAAGCATGTGAGCTCTAGATGCAAGATAGCTTAAGCTTGAAAAGCAAAGGAGAAACGTGTGATACTGCACATTGTACTGTGCTGTTGTCACCTACAACCACCATTTATTTCTCTGGCGAACTAGGGCTGCAGGATGATAATTTTTTGAAACTGCCTAAAACATTACAGAGCTTTACCAAAACAACAACAAAAAAATCCTGCAAACATCTTGTCTGAAAGGGTTCGTCTTAATATCTGGAACTGGAGCTGATGTTTATCAAGGCATGATTTTGGCAGAGCTTTACTTTCCTGCAGTCTGGGCAGGAAGAGTTACAGAGTTTATTGTCCTTTCTTAAAAACGAAAACTCAAAGAATAACTGATCTCTGGTTTAGCCAATACTACCAGTTTGAAAGAGATTTGTAGCATAGAGAAAATACTGCAATCAGACCCAGAAGCCACTGACATAA
Organism: Bolborhynchus lineola; assembly: GCA_025448015.1. NCBI lineage: Eukaryota > Metazoa > Chordata > Aves > Psittaciformes > Psittacidae > Bolborhynchus > Bolborhynchus lineola. The sequence continues at coordinate 20,703 of JAOEHX010056127.1, forward strand.
GGAATAAAACCACCATAACAACTGACTTCTTGAAAGCCACTTTACTGGGTAAACGATGTATTCCTTCAACATAAAAGTTCTTAAGGCTATGGCAGCTCTTAAGTACAGCTTTTTCATTTGTATTCATTAAGTAACACACATTTCTCCCCTTAATTTCTTGCTTAAATTATGAATTCCCCCAGACTGGCCAACATTGCACATCTGTACAGTGCTTAGTCTATGTCATGGGTTTGGGAACAGCAACCATGGGAGCAAATCAATTCTATAGAGTCTACATAGTCATGTCTCTAACTTCCATTAAATGGAGGGTTTTGAATCAATTTCTTGTTGCTTCTTTTGAGTACAGTAGCTGTGGAAAGTGTAACTATTGACTTGGAGAAGGAAGAGAGGAATGGTCAGGCAGTGGGACTACATGATCATACAGGTTCCTTTCAATTGAACTGTACTATCTATTTGAATAACAGATTGGAATAAAATATAGGTGAGGTCTAATTGCAGGGATCTGGTAACTTCTTATGAGCAGGCAGGATACCTGTACTGAAACATCTGTATTGGACAAAATAATGTGCTAATTTGTTGTTTCAGACAGATAATGGAAACAAAGGCACATATACAAAATAAAGAACTCCAAAATCTTTACTTTTGTATTGCACTTTTATTTTCCAATAGATAAAGAGATGGAAATGCATTAAATTTAAAAAGACTCCTAGAAAATATCTATAAGACACATATAGGAGACTACATTAAGATTTTGATACAAAAATACAATGTTAATGCATATACTTACTGTATATGTCTAAAGGATACCCTTCTTCAACGGCAGCAGCAGTGTATTTCGCTAAAAATGAAATACCCTTGTACATTCACCTCTACATCATTGATCAAATAAATGAAGATCCACATTGATCCTTCAGAAGAATAGGAATAGCAACTGCAGTAATATTTCCAGAGGTTTTGGGCAAATGCGGACAGATAGAGGGCTTTCAAACACATTCACTTACTGTACCTCAGAGTCCCAACGCCTTGAAGTATGACATACACACTTTTATAATACATGATTTAGTATCCACAAACTAATTAAGGATACAAAAATAGTACCTTTTTCTGGAAATACAATTCTTACAATTGACTTTCAATTCTCACCTACTACCAGATTTTTTTACTCCTATTTTTACTACGTAAGTAAAAAAACCCAAACAATTCAATGTTGTTTTCCTTCTTAAGCATCCTCCACCACTTCGTCCAAAGACCCTATTTTCCAAATCAATTTCACCTTCTCTCCGTCCTTATGCATTCTTCTCAGTTCAAAAAGCAAACTGTCAGCCCTAGCAGTTTCTGTCTAGGTTCTCCTCTGCTCTCAGAAAGAATTCAATTTATCTTGCCCTCTTAATGCTTCTAACTGCCTATAGGTCTCTGCCATCCCAACTGAACATTTAAACCCTAGAGTCTCAGTACACCTCCCTGCTCAAGTGCTTGTGAGATGTCCTTCTTCAGATACAACACAGAAGATTTAAGGGAAATACTCCATTGGGACAGCTTGCCAGAGAAAAACATCAAACTGGTTCAGTACTCTGAGAAATTCTAGGCTAAAAAATAGCCAGGTCAATGGTAAAAGTGCAATGATAAGTTACAGTGGCAGTGAAACAAAACTATGTCCAGAAATCAAATAAATCCACGTCTAAGTTAGGAGCTTCAGGGAACGCCAGTGTCTCCCTCCCAGAAGATCACATGCTAGTCTCCAGCCAGCATAAATCCACCTGCTATGTGTTAGACAAAAAAAAGTAAATAACGGTAAAAAAATCACCAACAACAATAAATGCCAAAAAAACATTAACAATTTACATTGTACCTTAACTGGGTCGTTTGTGTTACCTTAGTAGTACACAACTAGACATCACCCTTTCTAAGCAGCTGCCACCTACATTTGTTTCTCTTCAAGAAAATGACTGAACTGGACATAAAGCTGTAATTCCTTTAATCACACCTGAACAAGGATACCATAAGAATACAGAGAGAATAAAAAAGTAACTCACATTTTACCTTCACTTTTGTTCTAGGGAGCTAGGACTCCTGCTGTTTCCAATCCATCTTTTCCTGTTACCCAGAAAATTATTTACTATATAGACACACACACATATAATCACAGTAATTATCTTTTAAAACTGGATAGACGTCCTTGAAATGGAGAGCTTTCATCTTCAGTTCACTGAACTAGGACTTTAGATAAGCAACTTCACCTACTTTTTAATTTTCTTTAGGCAAACCCTATTCCTTTGCAAAGCTTTTCTTTAGATAACAAAGCTGTGAGGCAGCAGGCACAGAATTGCGTGAGACTTCTTTCTGGGTTCTGTATTATTTTGAAAAGCCTCAGAGGCACTTCTGGAATGCAAGGAAGTAGCAAACAACAACAATAAAAAAAGACAAGGTCATTAAGGACATCTGAAATGACATTGTCAATGTTAAGGATATGTCTCAGATGCGTGGCTTAAAGTCTCATCATTTAGGAATGCCACTGATAAATTCTCATAACTGAAGGGCACTGCAGATGCAGCACTTTCCAGCTGCTCTGTGCACAAACTTTGCACCAATTGAAATTTTGGGTTGACACACTAGATTTAATTAGGCAGAAACTATAGCGTATCCATGCATATATCTTCATAATAGTGACTTGACATTGATCTTTTTCACACAGGCAAGAAATCAAGTTATGCTACATTGGTATAAATCAAATTATAGTGAAAGTCTTGGAGAATTCATCAATAGGTATGATCAATTTTCTTAAAAGTACATCTCTGAGGTGCAAGTTTGAGCACCTTAGTTCAAACTAGTCAAAGAAGACATTAGAAACCATTTTGACTTCTTTGCTTTCTGCTTTCCACACTCTTCCCCCAAATACATCATGGAATCAGTGAAACTCCTACACCTAACTATGAAGTTAATGCTGAATTCAAAACATTTTGCACTTTCTATTCTAGCGTACTTGACTGTTTCTGAATGTATTTTTTGGTGTCTCATGCTTTGGATCTCCTCCATTTTGTGTTTCTCCTGCAAAACAGATTTAAATCTGCCAAACCCTTGCCTTGCAAGGAAAGAAAACAGATGACTGGATCTATTGTATCCTCCAACTCACAAAACCCTGTAGATGTACCTTATTCTTAATAACATCCTTACTGCTGTGCTGCCAGTATAGGAAACAAGAGGTGCACAAGGTAGCAGAAAGGAGCAGAAAGGTTAGAAATACATGGCACGACCTAAAGGGACACAATTTTCTTCAAGAATACAAGGTGCACCTCTATGTCATCCATCAGTTCACCCTGTTGTCACCAGAAGCTGACATCTGAGCTTTCTTCTCATTATGATTATGCCCCAGCTGGGTCAATGTTATACTTCCTTCTGTCTGCAGATCTCCTACTGAAGGACTTGCTACCAGAGACAACTCAAAACACCAGGAATACTTGCTAAAACCACTGAGACAAAATGGGAGTTAGGAAGCAGATAACCCAGTTGTCACCTCAAGGTTTGGCTGCAGTTAGACACAGGTTACAGAGAGCTGAAAGATGCTACTAATTTTCTCATTCCTTACATTGCTAAATTTTTTTGTTACCATTTAATAGTTCTAAGGTAAGGGGAGAAGAGGAGAGGAGGAAAATGCACAAACCAAATACTTCTCATTACTGCGCTATACAAATTATAGAATCAACTAGGTTGGAAATGTGCTATAGGGAAGAAAGGTAAGCTAGGCAGAATGTATTCTAGGCAGCACAATGTATGTATACAAGAGTCAACATTTCCACTTTTCCACCTTATTCTTGCTATTCTTCAAAAAAAAAAAAAAAAAAAAAGTGTGTTTTTTTTTCCTTAAACATCAAACTGTTTTTGTCTCTTAGAGTATAAAGTGCACAGAATGCTCAAGTAATATCCCAGTCCCTGTATTACAACTTTAGGTAGTCTATTTGCCTTTACTTGCCCCTGGCTATACAGCTCTGCCTTCACCAGTTACTTTCACTGTCTGCAGTATTTTCTTAATGAGGCAGAAGGACTTGACTGTCCTTGTTAAACCTGAGAAAGAACACTTGGCAAGTCCATTGGTATTAATGGAGCATCTCTTTTCAGCAGTCTAGTTCTACTCATCTGTCACATACTGATACTGTTCAGCACAAAAACGGTACTTACCCTGTGCCAAAACAAAGTGGTACACTGTGATCTTACCCATGGTAATAGGTTTATGGTACCAGGCATTGTGCTAAACCAGAATAAATTACAAGAGTAGAAATTCAAAAAGCAAAAAGAGAAGATAAGTTAAGAACTGAGGGAAGAGGAAGAATGGGTTGGAAAAGGTTCAGGGGCATACTGTAAGATATTGAAACTCAATTGCTAGTGCCTTAACTGTATTTCAAATGCCTTTGACATTAGCAGAACTATTCCTTCTGTGAGTAATTTGGTCATGTCTACGAAAGCATAGCAGTCAAGTGTTCAACATTTTTACCAAACAGCCCTTGCAAGTACCTAAACTCAAATAAAACCCAAACCAGAGCAAGGAGTATTGTCCAGAAGTAATTCCATCAAACAGGTGAAAGGCAGTCCTTTCAGACTATCTGCTTGTTACAGCAATTGTATAGGAGTAAGCAGCTGTAGAGAGCTTTTCAAATCATTACTATGCTCTAACCTCCTTAACCCATATTGTGCCCTACTTTCTTCATGCACTGTATGCTGTATTAACTTTGTTGTCATAGTGATAAGTGATAATCCAGAGAATGAATGCTTACAGTCTGCTGTCACCTTCTAGATTACCCTACATTATTAGATCTAATGACTCCAGAAGTTTGCCATAGATTACGGACAAGGCTATGATAATATGAACATCTCACACTTTCAGTTTAAAATGAACTAGATTTAAACTATTTCATAACTCACTGACATGTATAGTATGCAAGATGAAATGTCTCACATCATCTTCATTCATGACAATATTGAAGCCTTATGCTTTCCTCAAGCATGCTGCTTTCTTTTGTATGCAAAACAATGGTTACAGACAGCTCTTGCAATAAAAATGTCCACTTCTGTAAAGAGTTACAACACTTCTATATTAAATACCAGCAGTTACAATTTTCAGTCATGAATTTCATAAATGCTTTATGGGTTTGTTATGTATTTCCAAGGTATTTGGTATTTATGGATTTTGCCACTCTAATAACTCTGAAGACTAGAATTTTCTATCCATGTCTTCTCCTCTACCATCCCATAATATAACTCAAAATGTTCAGAACAAAGTAGACTTTTAAAAATGTATTTCCATTACACAGATACACATGTACATGTATGTATATAAACACCCACAAATAATTCATTTTAAGGCTATAGACAGTATTTCACTGGGTTTTTTTCTTAAATAAACAAAAAAGTCCAGACCCATGTACAAGCTCCCTATCTGAACAGCTGCAGGGAAAAGGAACATGATACATTATTTCATACCCTTTGACTCCAGTTTCCTACAAATCAGGTGGATCTTTGGTCAGGCAAATCCTATTTCTGTGCAGAATTATTCCAAATCTGCTCTAGTATGATGGCTAGTATTCATTGTGGGTGTATGGGTTGTGTATTCACTACAAAGCTCAGTATGGTCTTTGAGACAGCTATTAAGGATAACAAGCAAGTAAATCTGGAAACTACTAGTTTTGCTGCCAGAACAAGAGAGAGGTGTGTATAATCTGGTATTTCAGAATGATGCCTTCTGACAGCAAAAGACATTCTTCATTTACATTACTGAGTAATGTCATGTTGGCGTACCAGTGAGGTGATCTTGCCCAGACACACTGTGTTTGGTGCCAGAACTGATTTGAGATAGTGTAAAAGAGGGACAAGGAAAGTGCTGGTAAATGATCTGGTTCAGAAAGAAATAGCTTTACCCTCTGGTGGCTGGGTAGCAGCTGTTCCAAGCCTGGAAGTAAAGCTAATTAAAATACTATGACAAGATGAGGAATTCAGCATATGGTTATTGATATTCATAAGAATAAATGTCTATTAAATATAACACACAAGAATTCATTAGAAGAAAGTGTGTTCATATAGGAGAAACTTTCCAGTGAAAAGTTATGCTAAAGCTAATAGTGTAGCCACAAGTAGACCTGCCAGTGCCAATACCAGCAGCATAGCAAAATCCCTCCTCATGGCAAAGAGAGATTGCAGCTACTACATAGACATTAATCCTGAATGTAAAAATTTTACTTATGTAGTTGTTTCTTTGCAAGAGATTTCAAGCCAGACTTGGGAGAATACTGAGGCACAAAGACCACCATCCCTCTTTTCCGCAGCACCCCAGATATGCAATCCAATGTGCAGTTCCACACATTTTATTAAACAAATACAGCTATGCCCAGCATGCAGGGACAAGAGATCCTGAAATTAGTGAGTACTCCAAGACCCAGTCTCTACTTTAGATAAAAAGCCATTTGCTGGTTTGCCATACATTATGATTGTCAATGCTATACCTAGATATTTAGGCCTCACTCCCTAAAAATTCTAGAACAGGCTTCAGTCTGTACAGACAACTTAGTGTCTAATGACTGTCCAAACACAGTCAAAATTTGAAGCCCAGGTTATACATCATGGAACTTGCGTCTAAACTTGTATTTTTTAAGTTGTAACAAAACACACGGCAGGTCATCTACTTCTTCATATCATATCAGGAGCCAAGGAATCAGAAATGTCAGAATTATTAAGTTCTCTCATCATTGAAGCAAGAAATGGTTTTCTCAAGGTTCACTGCATTTGCCTACCACCTGTAGTCTTTATTCAGTTACATTTAGACTACAAGCTCTTTGGGAGAAGAACTATCCTCCTGACAGTAGCAAACTGGCAAAATTAGTACCACCTCAACTCCTTTAAAGAGACTCTTAAATTTGCTTCTTGACATGAAAAGCCTTCATGTTAATTTTCTCAGCATCTTCCTAAGAAAAGCCAGATTAAGAAATCAAAATATTCTTGAAAACAAAGTATATTTTCCTTCTAATCTTGTTTCTATGATTCTATCACTGTAATATTAGGTGTATGTGCATAATCTTTTGGCAGAAGGTATTTTTTGGTTTTACACAAGCCAGAATTTAGCAATCTCATGATCTAACCCCAGACACTTCGCAAATTTAACACAATTTTGGAACAAAAAGAGGTTGCAGTGATACATACAGAAAAAATACAAAATACGATAAAGTCAAATATGATAAAGACGTTAAAGACTGTGACCACCCACTCTATTCATCGGCTCTACAGAACTTTGTTTCTTCATTATCAACCCAAACTCACTTACTTGCAGTGATGATTTAGCTTCAGGTTCACACAATGTCCTAGTCTATTCCTGGGCTCCCTAGACTCCCTTGTAGTACAAACAATTACTCAAACCAGCTACTTGTGCAAAACAAATCGCTTTGTGCTTACAGTGCCTTAGAGGATCCTACTGTAAAGTGGAACTAAGTGCTAAGCTGTCTGGAATAAACAGTATTTGGCATCTTTAGAAGAAAGGTCATCGGCTTGCTCTGACTTAGAATAAAGTAATATCAGATTTTGTAATAATGCATTAAATGGAAATACTGCAACACAAAAAAGGATCCCACAAGAGGAAAACCAAACCAAAGAGAGAAGATGAGAGAGGAGGAAGGACCTGCAACTTATTTGTTAAACATAGTGATTCATTGTGATAAAATTACAAACCAAAGTAACACACGGATGTAAAGATACCACATATGGAAAGTGAGGATTCAAGGTGAGGATTCAGACAAACTAACACTTATTTCTTCATGGAATTTAAAATACTCCCTAGGAATAGCCTTCAATTTCCTCATAAGGTTGATAGTTCAGGACAATAAGGTGGCTATAAACAGCTAGCAGACAGTTCCAGAGACTACTAACTCCACAGAAACCAGGTTAAACTCTGTTTCTACTCCGAAACAGAGTATCTAAGCCTTATGGAAACTAAAAAGTAGACAACTAAGATTTAAGAAGTTACAAGCATGATGGAGAACTGCCTCTCAGTCAGGAGCAAGAGTCCAATTTAGGAAGCAGCTGTTTTCCCAGAGTGGAGGCAAGCAGTCAAGGTCCTATTTGCAACAACACACTACCTTACCAAGCCTGGTAATGTAAGCACAGCTCACACTTCAGTGCTTCTGCTGAATCAGCAGAACTCTTGAAACACGCACTCCAAACTAAAGAGATCATCACCAAAAACACCATCACAAAAAAGTGGAGATCGTACATACTTATTCAATTAATTTGCTAAATCAAACAACATGCATCTATATTTTTGCTCCAGGTGTTGCCAAGACTGGCCCATAATCTGACATTTAACACATCAGCATCTACTATTGCCATGAAAGATTAGAGTACTGATGCAACACACCAGGTATGCTGGGAAAATGTTATGCTCTTAAGTTTCTTTTTACACGTTGTCGTGGTTTAGGCCGTAAATCAGCCACGCAGTTTGCTACATGGAGAATC
>JAOEHX010056132.1:0-27303 GCA_025448015.1 Bolborhynchus lineola
GCACCCTGCTCCAGTGGAAGGTGTCCCTGCCCATGGCAGGGGTTGGAGCTGGAGGAGCTTTAAGGTCCCTTCCAACATAAATCACTGTGGGTTTCTGTGATTGTACAAAAATTCCTTTCCAAACTCAAAACTCTTTATAGGAAAGCATTCCATTCTAAAGCAGCAGAAAATTTGCTGTTTCCTCAACAAAGGAATCAGAACTTAGTACTATGTTATTAATATGCTGAAAGTCCCACAATGACACATCCATATGCTCTGTGCTCTCCTGGATATCCAGCAACCAGATTAAGCACATATCTCAGCTGGAGTGTAAAAATGCACTTGACTGAAACAAAGGGAAGACATTGCATGTCCATGTGTGTGAACATGATAAATGAGATTTGACAGGTTTTAGCAAAACCCATCTTAAACTATTGTTAAATAACCAAGAGCCAGTTACATAATGCAAGTGCTCTTGTGCTACAGAACTGAGAATTGTTCGGGTTTCCAGGCTGTCTTGAGGATGTCTCAAATAAAAGCTTCTAATAAACATGAGCGATTTCTTCTCCTATTCAGTGTGTATGTTTTTCTATTTTGCCTAATTTTTACTTTTCAAAGATCATCTCAATGTCATTTTACTGAATGAAGCCCTCCTGTGTTGCAGCTGTAAGACAAGCAGGACCACACAGCAGTACCTCAGGTAACACTGGCTCACGCTATTCAAACTCATATTGCATGTGACCTTTTCCATCGTTCCAGGCTCATTTATTTTTGGACACTCTCAGATCATGTCAGGATTTGCAGGCATTACAGGGTGAAGGATCAGAATAAATGCTGATTATAGAGAACAAAAGATCCGTGCTTATAAAGAGAGTAAATATCAATTTCATAATGGAAACAAATCTGAAGCAGCTAAAGCAAACCAAAAGCACCTACTCTCCATTCCACCCATCATTTCTTTTACAGCCACCACAACATGTTCTCATGGGTTTTGCTGTTTGCTTTCTTGAGTTTGAATATTTTACAAAGCAGTTTTAGTCTCTTTCATACTAAAATGGAACCGAAACCAGATATGGTCTAACCGAGTCTGCCTCAATACACAGTATTTCTTATTGGAGATTAAGAAATAGAGATGAGCAGTAGAAGCCAATAAGAGAAACAAGTGTAATTTAGTGTCTGGTAGAGAGAAAGGATTTGCTTTGTGAGTCCATCTATCTGAAATTCACCATCTTCAGCATTCACTTTCCGATGAATCTGACTCAGCTGCCTGGAGGCAGGAACACTTGACATTTTATGCCAGTATCATGCCAAATGTGACTATAGCAGACTATTGTCCAACAGTTGCAGACAGATATATTAAGTATCAACATTATTTTTCCCATTTCTAGCTTTCACTCCTAGTTACACTCCTGTAATACCTCTATTACTGCAGTGCTGAATGGTAAAGTGTAGCAAAGACCTGGATCTGTCTGTTGAGCTTTAGGCAACTCTTTTCATTTCACTCTGCTCATGTGTGCTCATTTCAGGAAAAGCTCATTTTTTTGCCTATTTAACTTGCATATTAATCTCCATTGAACTATACAAAATGAATTTCAATCTTGATGGCGGAAAAAAGGGACGATGGTTTTTGATTCGCACCAGTCTTGATTTTCATCAATCAACTTTTCTGCTTAAGTACACTTTAATCAAAAAAAATCCCAGATGGCTCCTAAGATCTATCACAGCATCACTGAAATAGCAAACATCGCATGTCAGCTCCCACAGAGTTGGCCATGTAACTACCTAATGTAGATAGATAGATAGATAGATAGATAGATAGATAGATAGATAGATAGATAGATAGACAGACAGATAGATATAAAAGCAGAAAAATACCTCATCAAAACAAAAAAAACCAAACCCATAATTCCTTCTACCACTGAGGGAAGCCACAGTCTTGTCCCTTACGGCTCTGTGCACAGACATCTCACTCAGTTCTGCTGTGTCCTCAGCAGAAGGACATCCCAACTCCCCTTCCAAGGCAAGGAGGCCTCCACGTTCCTCATCCTCTTCTGTGATGCATCCAGAACATCCATCCCTCACAGACATTGCCTCAGTAGCACTTCACATGAAAAGAGCCCTGGCTTCAAGCAGCATGACGCAGAATTATCGCATCTCATGTAGAATCATGGAATCCCAGACTGGTTTGGGTTTGAAGGGACCTGAAAGCTTCTCCAGTTGTCATTCAACCCCCTTGCCATGGGGACACCTTCCACTAAAGCAGCTTGCTCCAACTTGGCCTTGAACACTGCCAGGGATGGGGCAGCCACAGCTCCTCTGGGCACCCTGTGCCAGCACCTCAGCACCCTCACAGGGAAGAGCTTCAACCCAAGAGCTCATCTCATCTCCCCTCTGGCAGGTTAAAGCCATTCCTACTTGTCCTGTCCATACAGGCCCTTGTCCAAAGCCCCTCTCCAGAGGGTCAAAGCCACACAGCTGTGGCTAGTCTGCAGTGAAATAATTACATAGAGACAGTTAATCCCACACATAAAGTGAAATAAAACTTATCTGCACAAAGTACAAGACACTTCTGTGTTACAGACTATGCTCAATTACATTAAACATCAGTATGCTGTACTGGCTTTCACAGTGACGTGTATTCAGTACCACAAATTCTGGACCATGTTATAACATAGATACACATATTGCTGTACAAATTAAAGACACAGCTAATTCAAGACCTTTTCCAAAGCTCAGTGGAGTCCGTGAGCGCCTTCGCTCTCCAAGTCCATGGGGTTGAGTCATTACAGATCATTAGGAATCCAAACTGGCAGTTTCAGTGGTGCCCAGGGGACTCAGGCACTCAGCTGCCATTAAGTTTCAATTTAACTTAGTTATCTAGGATCCCACTGAGAGCTGGAAAACACCAGCATAAACAAGATCCAGCGTAAGCTGCAGTATAACACCAGACCTGAATATAGAATAGACAACCTCACATAATGCTGCTGCTTCATGTTTCAGAAGTGTTTTGTCAAACTATATGGGAGAGGTGTGGGCTGTTAAAACCTACCAGCAAGTCCCCAGTGTAGTAGTTTTAGCTCCGATAGGGTTAACTTCGTCCTGCCTACCAGGGATAAACCACAACACCCAAATTATCCTGGAGTTGTCTTCTCCTAGGAAACTATGAACTGTACATTCTTCAGCCTAATTCATGGTGTTAGAACAACCCAGATCATTTGCTTTCCTCTCGCTGCCTGGGGAAAGCATTGGTAAGCCAGGAGACTGTCTCTATTCAGCAACAATAAGCTACAGGAAAGGTTTTGTCAATGGTCCCTTTGTTAATATTTAGGTTTACTACTGAGAATTTCTATTTTAGAAAGAAAACCATATAAAATTGACTGAAAATGTAAGGTTAGAAGAACCAGAATGAAACAAACAATACACTGCTGCTACAAATACTGTTCCATATGCCATGAGATTGCTCACATGTCAAGCTGTTTTGTGCAGAGGTTATAGATGGAACAGATCTATAGCTAAAGACAAATACGCCTTGGGACCCATTGATTTTCATATTAGGACTGGCTGAAGATTCAAAAGGACCATCAAGAACACACAGATGCACAGGCACATACAAATGCTCCTCCTGAGGGCAACACCGATTGCCAGAAAGGATAATAGCAGCGGCAGAAATCCTGCCTCTCTGAGTGTTATATACAGAGAAAAAGAGCGGGCAAGGTGTCTGGAATACGTTGTGGAGGTATGAACTCAGACACTATGGTCCACAGATTAATGTTAACACTCAACACATGCAAACGAGCCAGGAAAGAAAAATCCTTTACAACCTGTATTTATCATTTTCTAGACCTAATCTGCAAACCCAACCTTCCAGTTTGAGATTTGTACCTTTGGTAACAGCTCCCCCCACCCGCTCGTGCCCACAAATGCTTCCAACAATGGTCAGAATGTCAACTTCCACAGTCCTTAACAAAAGGTGAAATAAAAGGCAAAACAAAAAGCAAAAGTAACCCGGTGCCTTTAACCCCTTCTTAGCCATGCAGAGATAGCTGCAGTAGTTCCCCACACTCCTGAAGGTCTCCAGAAAGACTGTTTCATGTTCTTCAGTGCCAACAAGCACAAGATGCACCTTTTATCGCAATAGTTCCTCATGGTTTCCCCCTCCTTTTCCAAGAAAAGGATAACAAAATCATCAACTGCATCACAAATGCCAATTCTGACAGAGGACCAACACTTAACAGTGCAAAAGCTGCAGACTTGCAGTGCCCGGCAAGCACTCCTCTTGCTCTGGGCAGGACTTAATGAACCTGTAGCTGAGAGCAGGGTCTCTGCATCAGGTTCTGTGGGTACATGTCTACAGATCCATGTCATGAAACCCAAACATGAAAATCTAAACCAAAAGGTCTCTTTGGGAAAGGAAGCAAGGTATCAACTGATTTGCCTATGGCTGCACTGCTGCTCACAAGCTTCTGTTTTTCCCCAGGAAAGTAACAATTGGTTCTTTATTGCTGGACTTCTTATAGAAGCATTAGAATAAACATGGGAAGCAATAGCGGAGTCAGCAGTCTGAATCAATTTTATTCACTTAATCTGAATAAAATATTGAAGATTCGGGTACAGAAAGGTAATAATTCACAAAGGCCATGGGAATTCTGTACTGAGCTCGAAAGGTGTTTTTCCTGTGAACAACAATCCCAAAGGACTGACCTCTCACTCATTTTTTGCCCAGCTACTGAAAATGAGAATTATTAAAGCTGGAATAGGAAAAGCTCATTCCAGATCACTGTCCCAAACAGTTCCCCCCTCCTGTCTCTAACAGTGAGTAAAACCCCATGTAATTAACAGAATATGAGAACAGGGCACACACAGAATGTGCTTTTTCTTCTACAGTCCAGTGAGTTCAGCTAGTTACTGGTGTAGGGACCTCCTGTGCCACAGGAGAGCACGAGACCACTGCCTTGAACAACCAGGAAGAGCATCTGCAGTGCGGGTGTGATCTGAACCAGCTCACACTGACCACAGAACCCGGACAGCCTCAGGTTTCCAGGCATCGATCAGAAGACAAATGAAAACTCCTGCATTTTCAAGATGATCTCAATCCAAACTACTTTGATTATCACCTTTATAAGCAGAGCCCATTACTTCTGCCACTAGCAAACAAAATCACTATTAATGCGGCATATCCTTTACTATCACACAAAGCAAGTATATCTCCTATCCATTTTAAACACATAAAATATTTCTCATATCTGGCTTTTGTGATCTCTCATGATATTGCCTATCTCAATTCATCCCATACTACTATACAGAATTTGATCTATCTTTAAACAGCACCATCAAAATACAGAGAAATGCTTTGTCTCCCTTTATCAAGAAAGAGCTCCTGTTTCTCAGATTTATCTGCAGTATTGAAACTCTTTGTTTTAATTAGCACTACTGGATGATTCATGAAATCACATGACAATAAATAGATGTTCTGGATTATTTTCCCCTGTTTAATAGTTCTTCAGATAATTTGTGTGCACATTGCTTTTAGAGACCTGTTTCAATCAAAAGCATTAACCTCCAAGGAGAATTCACTTCACTTCAAGACTGTTCCCCACTAGTGATGAAGTCAAGTTGGCTGTTCAGCACGAGCACCAATGTGATGCTCTACACACCTCTTAAAGCCCAGCCTGAACGGATCTTTTGCATGTGTCCTCAACAGAAGAAGGACATGGAGCTGTTGGAACAACTCTAGAGGAGGCCACGAGGATGCTCAGGGGCTGGAGCAGCTCCGTATGGAGCCAGGCTGAGAACATTGGGGCTGTTCACCCTGGAGAAGAGAAGCTGCGTGGAGACCCCAGAGCAGCTTCCAGTGTCTGAAAGGGACTGCGAGGATGCTGGAGAGGGGCTCTTCATCAGGAACTGTAGAGATAGGGCAAGGGGTGATGGGCTCAATCTGAAACAGGAGAAGTTCAGGTTGGAGATGAGGAAGAAGTTCTTCTCTGTGAGGGTGCTGAGGCGCTGGCACAGGGTGCCCAGAGAAGCTGTGGCTGCCCCATCCCTGGCAGCGTTCAAAGCCCAGGTTGGACAGAGCCTCTGCCCACGTGGTCTAAGGTGAGGTGTCTCTGCCCATGGCAGGTGGATGGAACTTGATACAGTACAAAGTGGCCCAGAAGTATTCTCTGACACTATTAAATAATCACTGGGGTGGAAGGGTTTATGTGTCAGGATTTAGAACTCTGGAAAATAGACAGCTCTCCTGAGACAGCACCATACATGGAGTTAAGCCTCACAATCTATTTAGGACTTTCTTTTGAACCTTAGTAAGGTTTTAAGCCTTATCTGATGAGCATAATGCTATTAAACTGTTTTTCATTACCCATAAAAAATGAACAAAAAGGATAAAGCTGCTCGCGTCTCAGGCTATTTGAAAGGAATCAATAGTCTGAATCCCTTAGTCTATCCTGCTCATAAAAAACCATTTTCTTTAAACTAAAAGGAATTACTTGGACATGAGGAACTAGTTTCGCACAAAGTACCTTTGGAAATAAAAAATCCTAGGATCTAAGAAACAAATGTAAACCATGCTCTAATATACAGTACATATGCACATAATGCATTCATACACATGTAGAACACACCGAACCACACTCATCAGACTGAAGGAGGCTTTGGGTCAAACACTCAGTTAGGTCACAAGTCAGGGAAATTCAGTGGAGCTAAACCAGGATACAAGAAGCTTGAGGCATCAGGCAAACAGGAACTACTTTGTATCTGAGTACCTTAACAAATACATCCTTCGCATTTAGCAAGTCCCCATTCACTGTGCTGCACCGTGCCTGCAGACACATAACCCAGCAGCAAGACACCGGGCTGAGGAGCCACGCTCCAGAGCAGAGCTAACTGTGAATTTCCAAGTGCCTTTCTTGTGTCAAAACCCATTGATTTGTTGACCTTTGCACAGGAAAGCATCATTTCAAGAAACAGTCATCATGAAGTTTATTCACACCTGACAGTTTCTGGTCAAAAAATGTGACAGAATGGCTATAACAACCACCACCTACATTTCAGACCACTTCAATCACTTAAAACTAAACTGAATGATTAATATCATTCTTTTAACAAAGAATTTCTAGACATTGATTTAAGATACACAAATTGAAATCATCCTAAAATACAGAGGCTTAATCCTCCCATGGTGTACATAAGGGTGATTCCTTTAAAGTCAATGAAGCTCAGCCAATGTATAGCAACTAAGGATCAAACCTGGTGCCTCCAAGGCCTGCTTAATTCTGTGTACCTTTTCTATCACATAGTGCTCTCAGATGAATTAATGTTTCAGGTGTTACCACCTGTAAGATGTGGAGCATCAGAGCTGCAGGAATGGGATATTATTCTATCCTTACTCTTGTGATGGTTTCCCAGACTCTGAGCAAGGTCCCACTGTGAGGAGCAGCAGCATTTACTGTATTTACACATTCAGTTTTATGAACACACACACACACACACACAAGCATTACTGAGGAGCAAACCTGTCCATAAAAGCCCTTAACAACTGAATTCTGTAACTCCAAACACAATAGAATCCATACAGCCATCTGCCTCCGGGAAGCTGAAGGGCATGGGGTATTCATGGAATATAAAGCAAACCTAAGTCTGCAAACACAGGTCAAAAATAGATAGAAAAAAAGGAACCTTCATCCCAAAAGTCATTCCTATTGGAAACATCAAAGATGATGAATTTTGCAGCCATAAGAAAAATATCAGTATATGCGATTATACTGCTATTTTTATCCTGTATCCAGTATTAGGGGATGGGGTTGAGGAGAGGAATAACCATCAATACTGATTACTGAAAAGTTCATCAAGGCAGGTATCCAAAAGCTGGTTGTCATCATTAGTATCACGCCTTTCTTGTTACAGCTGTGAAAGTAACTCTGGGACATCTGTACTGTTTTTAAAGGAGTTTAATCCTTATTGCTTCCATCTTTGCTTTATTCTGGCATATTGTCTCCTAGCAAAGCAAAAAGCACCACGTCGTTCGGAGGCTGGCATATTAAATCCTCATATGCAGCTACTGGAGACAGATTTATAAAGTAATTAAGTATAACAGTCTCCTAAGCGCTGGTTATGTCTGATGACTCTCATCTCAACCAGCCAAGTCATTCTAATGGATAAACCCCTCACTTATTCAATGGAACATTTGCAGAACCAGGCCAAAATGCTTTTCTCTCTAATGTAAATCAAGCCATGCGCAAACACCTTGTGCAAACACCTCCTCAAGTTATTAAATAACCTGACTTTTAAAGAAGAAAGCTCAGAATCATTGATACATTCTTCTTTGTTTCCCTCCTCTATTCCTCTAGGCACTTACCGGTTTGCTTCTGCTTCTAATTCAGCTACAACTAAGTTGCTTAAGATAGCAAGAATTGCCACCTTTCCCCTTACTGAACTGTAATATTCTGCTACACTGGGGATGAGTTTTGTACAAAGAGCAGCTAAAACTGCTTTTATTCTTGTCTTCATTTGTTACCTTGCTTCAGCCTGTTGCATGCCTGGTCCTATGTCTAGCACGTACTTTCTACACTCTCAGTCACATCAATCTGCATGTCCCTCACAAAAATTCCTTAACAACCTGTACTTAAGAACCTATTTCTCCTATTGCAATTTTATTATAAACAGGCAGAAGCTAAAAATGTCCTTTAACTGCTGAGCAAACACCTCAAACTTTTTTCAGTTGTTTTTCCATCAATACAGGCCATCAGAGAACAGTCTTTTACGATTCCCTGTTATAAAATTTGATTGTCTACAATCTATTTCCAAAAGGGAAAAAAACGGCTTCCATAGAGAACTCAGCTCCTGCATGGTATTGGTGTGGGTGCCCTTATGTTCAAGAGACTTCTGAAACTCCCACATTTAAAATGGGCTTATCTTCTAAAGCTGCCCTGACACCACCCACACCACTGAATAACCCCACCTCCTGAGGCAGCTGAAGCCTTACTCTGCGATTCCACTGGCTGCACTGAGGAGAGATGTTTGGAATTGCTTCCAAAATGTCATTGTACCCAAGGACTCCAGGCACACCATTAGTACTGACTGTGTGTTGGCTTTGTTTGGCAAGGGTCTGTTGAAGCTATGGGGGTGGCAGCCCATAGTAAGGCAAACTGTGCCCCCACAGCCCGTGGAAGTCCACACTGTAATAGATGCAACAGTCCAACTGCAGCACACGGAGGTCCACAGTGGAGCAGATATATACCTGCAGCACATGGAGGTCCACAGTGGAGCAGATACCCACCTACAGCTCATGGAGGTCCATAGTGGAGCAGATACCCACCTACAGCTCCTGGAGGTCCATAGTGGAGCAGATATCCACCTGCAGCATATGGAGGTCCCCATGCTGGAGCATGAGACACCTGAAGGAGGCTGTGACCTGTGGCCACCCTGTGGAAAGCCCGTATTGGAACAGGCTCCTGGCAGGACCTGTGGCCTGTTCATGGATGAACTTTTGATATACATGAATCAGTAAAATATTGATAAGCAGGATCACACCAGAATAAATTCATTTACGACCTGCCCCTACTGACAAAGGTAAAGATTTAGCTAAGCAACTACTTGACTTAGAGCTGCTTTCCTGGGTATGCTTCACTTAGCATACATCAAAATAAAGAGAAAGTCTGAGAGCCTGCCCAGTGATTGATGGGCTTCTATTACTGTTATGGAGTCAGTAATATATAACCTATTGTTTGGGTAATAACTTACATGTTTTCTTACTTTACAAGACTGTTCAGTGTGGAGTTTGATATATGAAGAGTTTTATGTGCTTCAACTACAAAAAAAAATCCAGGTAATTCATTTTCATTAACGGAAGATCTATGTAAATAACTCTGATGTCTTTATTCTTTTACATAAATCTCTAACTCCACAACCCCTCCACTGTCCTGAGTGGGATGGTTCCCAATGTCAAAGGGTTTCCCCTTCCTCTCTTTTTTCCTCTCTTCTTTTCCCCTTGTGATATTTAAGGGACTTTTAAGGTCTCTTGGGAGGCTCTAAGCACCTACCTCATCCAGCCCATTAAATTTATTTATGAAGTACCTTGTAACTGGTGATATTTTGCCTTTGACAGTTTCAGAACCCATTTTCATGTGCAGGTAGGTGTTTCTCCAGAGTTTTAGACTTCTCATCCAAATGAGCTCCTTGAACTGTTCACCAAACACCATAAAAGATACGTGCTCCCACATTTAGCATGGACCAGGGAAGGGTGCTACTGAGAATTACACAGAAAAAGCCTTTTCCAGCACAATTAACTGATTTTTATCAAGCCTACAAAAACCACAATGTGTAAGAAAAATATTCTCTACACTACATTTCATGCACAGTACTTTGTGTATACTATATGTGCATATAAAGTGTACATACATATTCTATATGCACATTTCAATAATTCATGTTAGTCTCCACACAGATGAAGAATTTATTTCAAAATTCTCAACAGATTCTGAGGCTCCTGAAAGACACAAAGGCCCTGGAGCTGCAGCCAGGGAATGCCACTGTAGCCCACTCAATCCAAAGGGTTTGGGCTACGCTGCTGCAAGAACAGGGAGGAGCAGAGCTTCACACAGATATTCATCAGCTCAGATCCTAAATGAAAGTGGCTGCACTGGATAGAACAGATTTACAACTAGTTTGGCACAAGAGCTCCACTTAGTTCTCACTGAGAATCCCTATGGAAGAGTGTAATATATTTAGAAATGTATTTACATATAAATATATATTAGATTCCTGTGTTTCTAGAAGGCAAGAGAGCACCGTAATGTGCTTGTATACCTGGCAGTGACTTGCATTTCAGGGACTTTCTGGACAGGTATTATCTGTGTGCTGAAGAGCATCTAATGGATATTTTTTTTCCCCAAATATTCTTCCCTTTCTTTTATTTTGGCATCCATAGCATCACATGGCAACACAGTTTGTTTTGAACTGCCAACTTAACAGCTTCGTTTCACAACCTGTAGGTCACAAGCAACTGTGAAGAGTAATTCCTTAGGATGATTATATATACATCTACCAAAATGTTCTCTTTTCAAGGCTGTAGAATCTTCTGCTGGTTTATTTCTGGAGCTCTGTACATCAGGACAAGAACAGATCCTTACTTATTATAAATGTGACTAATTCAACTGAAATTAAGATTTAAGACTGGCTTAAGTTCCAATTTAAGTGACTCCAGCAGTCTCTGCAAAGCTTAGATCCATGTCAAGTTCCTTCACTACAGAGAACTGAGCCCATTTCTTCTGTGATCATCAGTCACTGCTCAATTGAGGCTTATGTGCAGGATGACGTGAGTTATACCAGTCCATCTCAGTTACTACAGCCTGTCTTTTTCTTGGATAATTTGAGAAGCTGACACTAAAATGCAAGTATTTCAGGGTAATGAGCCTGTGTGCACATGGCCTTGTTTATGGAGCCCACATCACCAGAGGCATAATTGAAAGACAGACCAATTTTCATCAAGAAAAAGGCTTTTTCAGGGAAACCATTTACAACAGTGACAGAACAAGGACAAAAGTGGCTCAGAGTCTCCTCTCCCATCAGAAGGGAGCAGACTGATTGACTCTGCTATATTTAAAGAAGTTTTCTAGATTTATACTGACAGAACAGAATTCATCCCAAAGTATCTCAGGAACAACCAATTGAGATGATGATAGAACATCTGTCCTCTTTCCCAAAATCCTTCCTTTGCTATTTAAAGCCAGAATAGTGGAATAATGCACAATCACATTTAATTGCTGGGCACTTGCTTACTGTAAATCTGTTCTGATCATAATCTCCTATTCCTCTAGGTGACATTGCTTTCAGTGGAGCTTCTAAGTTGTAACTCATTCCTAGTGTGCATAGTTCTGCTCTGTTGACCTTCTACAGCTCCACCATTCTTCTACAGGATGATGTAAATGTGGCCACAGAACAGACATTTTACAATAAACCTTCTAATTTTTGAGAGGAGGTTGGCTATAAACAGGCATTTGTATCTTCTGCTCTCAGTACTCTCAAGAAACATGGGAATTTGACAGCAGATGGGCAACCAAATTCACTTTGAACTTCCAAAAGCCATTTGGAACAAAGTTGGAGTATTTAAAGCAAAGCAATTTATGTGTTTCTAAATCATAGTTTCATCTCACCCGTTGCTAAAATAAGCCACGTACATTTTTAAGTAATCTCATTCAGAAAAAGGTCTTAAAGGCTTTAAGGGCGGGGGGTGGTGGTGTGTATTTTATTTTGTATTCTTTGGGGGAATATAGGAGGAATTTTGAGTTTAATTAACATCAAAAATATATTCTATTAGAAGACTGGGAAATTGCTCACAGAACACTCACTCCTTACAGGGGTAGGAAACAGCCTGGTATTCCTTCCCTGCTAAGCCCCAGTTTAAAAAGACTTCTAATATTTCTGGTTTTTTCAGCAGCAGAGTGAATCCATTAACAAAGATTGAGAACAGAGCTGGAAAATCCACAACTTGCTCCTCTGTGCATTTCCCTCCTGTTTGCCTACTGTCATTTCTACTGCTAATTTAATCAACTTCCAACACATCTGCAGTATTTATCATAAGCTCATCTACTTTAAGCTAAAGACTCTAAAAAAGACATAAAGTCCTGGCATTACATTGATCAGAAAGAAAGCTTATTTAAGCCAAAATACTTCTCCACTCATTTAAATACTAATGAGGCTGACAGTTACAGAGTGGCAGAATGAGAACAGCAGCACAGAAAGTACCTCTGGCCTCGCTGTGAGCCCTTTAAGGGGACTGGTTTTAGCCACTAAAGAGGATCTATACTATCGTTTAACTATCAATGGAATAAAAAGCAGAGTTCTGCAATACATATACTTTTAGTTTCTTTCTGGTACAAACACATAACTATGCTTGGGAAATGAATGTGAATTTTGGGGCAGCTACAATCAAGACCTGTAATGTTTAACTTGTCTACTCTCTCATTTCATTGCCCTAGTGGGTTCTCAGACTATCACCCTTCCAGTGCACACAGAAAGTACTGTGAACACGCAACAAATGGCTGGAGGACCTGTTATGGTGTCCCCTTGTAATGCTTGACTATTGGAAAGAACAGAAGAGTATCACAGTATCGTATTAAATCATAGATGGAAGGGATCACATTTTCCTTCATAGTAGACTCAAGGACTCATCAGGAAATTGCAAGTTCAGGACTGAGTCTGACACCTCCTGCTTTTTGGTCTTTTTGTAGATGTGGGAGTGTGCAACCATAAGGCCTCGACCAGCGCAGAAAGCCACCTACTCCTCCTTTGTATCAGGCTGGCAGAAGGAGCAAGCAGCACGCTGGTAACGATGCTACCTTTTACTACGAGCACACCCTGAACACAATGCCCCTTTCCAGAGGTCTTAAACAAAGCAAGAGCCCTGCCTGCTACCCTACTGCACAGATTCACACTATACATCTATCAGTAAACTCTATCAACACCTCATTGAGCCTGAGTTTCATAGACAAGCTTGGATACTAACAGCAAGGGGATGAATTTGAAAAGCTAAAAGCTGTGGACATCTTTAAATCTACACGTCACACCAACACAGAACTTCACTGACTGAAGAACTGGGGGTTGATAATCTTGGACTTGCTATTTGAATGTATGTTGCTTAAATACTGCTTGTATTTTGAGAGAGCCTAAAGGGTCTGAACCCAAATTCCACAAGGCACTGGATACAATGGGACACCAGATCGTATAGGAAAGGACTTACAACACCACTGTCAGCTGCCATAGGAACTATATACAACAAAAGGAGCAGAAAATATTATAGAACAACCTTTGAAAACTGAGGAATTTCCAAAAAAGAATATTCTGCAAATTCTTATTTGCAAATAAAATCTCTTGCTTGAAATAAAAATTCAGAATGGGAGATGTGAGGAAAAAGGTTTGCCTACTTTTATCCTTAGCTCCAGTTTGACTTCTAGAGCTCTCCCCCTCTTCATTCTACTCTCTTCTGCTTTAAAAAGTGATGCTTGCATATTCTAACTATCAAAAACCAGTACAGCTCCATTCAGTCTTCTCTGAGACTCTTTAGTGAGCATGCATGAGGCCGATGAACATTTACCTCCTCCAAAACTGGATTTTAGGGAATAATTTAACAGAAAAATTAACTCCAACTACAGCTGCACAAAAACAAGCCTCAAAAGACAACAAAAGTAACAAAGGATTTATAGACTGAAAGTTTTACAGGCTTAAATAGCTTCTCAAATTCCAGCATTTTTACAGCAGTGACTTTCGGACAGCACACAGACTTTGCTTCTCTGAAGAGTCCCTGTCTGAGGGAGCAGCACACTACAGGTTATCCCAACTGATCATCATTTCATCTGGTACCCAAGAAGTACATCTGCAAGCTGTTGGTAACCTCCAAGAAAAAAATGATGCTAATGCCACTGTAAACATAGAAAGAAGCACGTCTCTATCAGTACAGATTAAGTTTGGTTTATATATAACTCTGAGAAAGAAAAAGCTGAGTTTGAAGTTCATCAAAACCCGGACTGCCACATGCAATTGAATTAGAGGCAACAGCACCTACATTTAAAATATATACAGAATATATTTAACTAAGAGCTCAAATCCTTTCATCTGCTTCCTGACCTTCTACTTCTACTTTCCAAAGCACCTACCCTTTTGCTCACCTCTGCACTGTCCTTTTAGCACTGCTATTAAATGTTTGTATTACAGGAGACCCAAGGCTTAAATCAAAAGAAAAGCTCTGCAGTAGCAAGCGCTGTGAATTCACATAAAAGCACAGCTCTTCTCTGGAACAGCCTTTAATTGAAGTAATGATCATGTTGTAATATATTAAGACAAAAAGGATGTATAATAAGCAACATGTTTAACCCACAGCTAACTGGCTACAGAAGGATTACAGGCCTGCCCAGCCCAGGCACACCTTGAGTAGCACCACATGGGACTTTGCACCTTCCTACCTGTCCAGTTGCAGGTCTAAAATACACAAGCAGGCAGGCGAATTTTCAGCTTAACTGGCAATACAGCAAAACTTCATTTCCCCAGTAATTCTTTTAGGCTATCAAAATACAGGATTGGCAGAACATAACCTACGTCCATTGGCACGTGATATACCTCCAAGTAAAATACACATTTAAACACAGGTGTTTTAGTGATGCTGAAAATGCACACGCTCGGTATCTGATCCAGGTTAACGTGACTGTGGTATGCCACTTGCAGTAATGGGGTTAGGTTCATTTATATCAGGTGATCTTGTGCTTGTGAGGATAAAATGATACCTAAAGGAAGGAATTTTTTACAATGAGTTTGGTAAAACACTGGCACAGGTTGCCCACAGAGGTGGTGGATGCCCCATCCCTGGAGACATTCAAGGCCAGGCTGGTTGTGGCTCTGGGCACCCTGATCTACTTGAAGACGTCCCTAGTCATCACAGGGGGTTGGACTGTATGACCTTTGAAGGTCCCTTCCAACCCAAACCAAACCATTCTGTGATTCTACATACTGTTACTGACTGTTAGTCAGCCAAAAGTGGAATCTTACCTGAAAAACACACAGCTTCAGCAATAAAATATGAAAGCACCAAGAAAGTAAAAGTAAGTATAGTCAGTAAATACACGTGGACACAAGTACAGTTCACACTGCTGCACTCAGAAGAGTTGGTTCAAACTTTCCCATGTGTCCCGCAGTCACTGACTTGTATAATTCATCGCTAAGGCCAGAATAGAATAATCACTGCCCTATAAATCTGCAAAATTACTTAATTTAATCTTCTTTGTGCATTTTATTTCATTTAAGTTCCTCACTGTCCTGGGGAATTGATAATCTTTCTCCTCAATGCCAGTAAAGCTTAACAGGAGTAGAAATGGGTTACAACGATTGTAATTTCAGTAAGATTTGCTCTTCGACTAGGCACAGACTTCAGCTCTCAAACAAAAAGCAACTTAGATATTAAGATTCAATTGCTTCTTAAGAAGTTATTGCTCTGCATTTGAATATTCTCATATTTACATCCCTTTTTGCTCTTCTTCCCATTTGCATCATCTATTTCATTATACATATGAAATTCAAATGATCCTAAAATCAACACAGCAAGTTCTCTACTGCTTCTCATCTATTCTCATTTGCACTGTCCCAATCCAACTCTTCTTAACTTATCTTTCCCAGGCCCCTTACCTTCATTTCCTTATCTCAGATTCAGCTGAGTGATAAAAACATAACAGCCTGAATTTCAGAAGCTCACCTATGTGCATTTCTGTTCCAACAGTACTTGCACATTAAACACAGACACTATCTGCTTTAATCCTCTTTCTTCCCATTGAGTTAATTTCCCATGTTTGGAGAAAACACTTTGAAGACATTTCTTCAATGTACAGGACAGCCTATGCATGTAAGAATCTATATTGTTAGTAAACAACTTGATGCTACATGAAAGGAGACTTGCTGGTTGTCAGCAGGAACATCATGGGGTTAGAGGAAAGCTGGATTGGGAGATTTGGGGATTTCGAGCAATTAGTGCCCACCATTTAGCTGTCTGGAGCACAGCCCAAGTGATCCTTTTCTTCCTTTCTTCTATTCTCCTCTTACTCCAAGGCTTGAGACTTGATTGCATTTACTTCACTTCAAGGTTACTTTCTGTTTATGTTTTTCATTAGTTCTGCAGCACAACATCCTAATTGGGCACTTTTATGATCACACTGATTCTCTTGGTTATGTTATGACAATGACTGGTGGGTACCTGTTTCTCCTCCCCTTTCCATTTACATCTTATTAATTCAAGGCTATATTTTAAAAAGTCAAATAAGAATAGAACAGAAGAGTGCTGCATTCAGAGCAGATGCTCTCAGAGAGCTTTGGACAGCACAATCCTTTTTTTCCCTTTACAAAACATTTTGCAATGGTATTAACCATTCAGTATTAACTATCCTGTGAAACAGGTCCTCTGTGGGAAGACGTCAACGTTTCTAAACTAGCTTCACACAGCCACACAGAACGACAGCAGCACTGTGGCCCTCTATGAAGTTATGAGGTATCAGCCAGTACAAAACACACCAGGCAACCTCCTTTACAGCTGCTTGAAAGAAAATACTACATTCCTCTACATATAACGCACTGAATTCCAGAGAAACATCTTAGGCTTGGAGAGGATAGGGTCTAGTGGAAGGTGCCCCTGCTGTTACAGGGCGTTGGAACTGGATGATCCTGAAGGTCCCTTCCAAGCCAAAGCAGTCTGTGATTCTAAGATCTGTATCTTAGGCTTAGGGCAGCATGGTGCTTCCATGGAAGAGCTCACGGGATAACAGAGGCACCACATGCATCATCTTCTGCATGCAGGTTCCTGAAGTGACAGACAAGGAGTTAGCAACCTCCTCTTCTCACAAGCCAGCAAAACACTCAGCTGTACCCAAACCGCAGGGTTTAATGTCTTTTTGTCACATCCACACACAAAGCATCAAGGAGCAGAGCAAAAGCACTCTCTAAATCATGTCCATCTCCCCATTCACAGCATTCACCTTCCCATGTCCCCCTTCACCTACTGGGGTCAGGGTGATGCTGAAAAAATTACTTACCTATTATCAGGGGCACTGGAAGTTGACTTCCAAATTTATGGCTCCTGTTTTACAGCATTAGAAAAGATATTCCCTCCTTCATCAACAAATGGGTTTGATGGAAAGCCTCCAGGAAGATTTTCCTTATACTGCTGATAAACTGAAGAGCTCAAAATGCTAAGCCACAAGTGAAAACAGTGATACAGCCTGAAGAGGTTTTCACAGAAAAGTACACAAATTCTATAAATGAGGCACCCTGAGAGATTATGGAACTTTGAAGAATTAAATAATGAATGAGATAGAACTATTTTTTCCCCAGGGGCTTTCATGTGGCTGCAGCATCCTTTGAATGCAAACAAGAAACAGCAATTTTCACTAATAAAGTATCTAGTGCATATACTGAGACAGGACAGGCAAGACAACTGGTATTATTTTCTTTAGACACTCCCTCACCCACAAAGAACACTGAACAGTTCTGCTTCAAATTCTATATGCATATAAGAAACCAGATTCATAAAATGATACTGTTTTTAAGAAGTATTTCCAGCAAAGCTGTAGCTTTCAAGGATCTTTTTGTCCCAAATGAACAGTTTTTCTTGTTTTGAAGTTTAGGCTTTATTGTTTACGTGATCGTGCCTTGAAACTGTTCAGGACAAAAGCCAAATGTAGGCTTCAGTTTGAGAAGGTTCCTTTTCTCTCAAAGAACTCCAACAGTCTCTAATGTCAGTTTGCTCACTCTGCTTTATTAACTAGCCCAGAGCCAGATGTTTAGTTCTTCCAAAGGAAAGGCACATATATCTTAGGTGGGAGTCAGCAGAGCTATCAGCTGGAAATCAGCACGCCTCAGCCTAATTCCTGACCTCAGGAAAGTCACTCCACTTTTATGTAGCTGACTATACAACAGGGATGCCAACAGCAGTTTGTTTAGAAACACTTCTATGATCTACTGATGGCAAACACTACAAAAAGAACAACTGGCAAGCCTTAGATAACCTCTGGACACGCCGCAAGTCCTGGGTCATGGATGAAAACAGAAGGAAGAGGAGAAGTGGGGCTGTTCAGGTAGAGGGGTGACTGTTACAAACCTGGACTCAGAGGGGTGTTAAAGAGAAAGGTTTATTTTGTATCACCCACACTCATGTGGGATATTCAAGGCCAGGTTGGACAGGGCTTGGAATAACCTGCTCTAGTTGAAGATGTCCCTGCCCATGGCAGGGTACTGGAACTGGATGAGCTTTAAAGTCCCTTCCAACCCAAACCAGTCTGGGATCCTACAACACTGCTGCTACTAACAACCATGTAATGAAAGTAAGGAAAAGCTTAAATGTATTTGTAAAAGGATGGCCAATACTTAATTGAATACATTTTTCTGTTAAAGAGTTCTCATAACAACATTGCTTTGAGAGCTGGGAAAAGACAGAACTAATACTTTCTAACAGCATATAAAGATTATGCCACTCAGATTGACAAAATCATTGGCTTTATGTCATAGAATACAAATGCCTTCTTTCTTCTATATGATGGTGCCTGCCATAGAAATCTCTTGAAATCTGGGAAGAAAACATGCAGGGAAATCATGCTTCTACCAAAGAGAAGCTGAAGCAATGAACATTATTAGTAAAACAAATGTGAATCTAGCAACACTGTTCTACTCAACCTCAACAAATTGATTTAGAGTACTTAATCCCCACAGCATAGCTTGTAGTATTGGTACAGTTTTCCCCTAGAAGAAACCTCTTCTGACCAACAAAGCCTGTGTGGATTGACACAACCTGCATGCAGGTTTGCAATGACAGAACTGAATGGCAAGAATAGTGATGAGAAACCTGATTACCGGAGTAAAAAAGGAACAAAAGCCCCAACTACTCCCCCCTGGGAGCATGACATCTACCAGATCATGGAGAATAGTGAAACACAAACACCATCTCAACTGCAAACAACAGGCAAGTGTTTGAAGGCATCTATAGCCAGTCTATAAGGAGGACCAGGGAGGTTGGTCTAACACAATTAGCACTTGAAAGCTTCGGTCTTAAGTCTGGGAAAACAAGACTATTCTGCATGAAAGATCATCTCCTTTTTGCTTCCACTTTCTTACCCACAAGCTTCAGGTCCCTCAGAACGTTACTGGAGAACATTCCAATGGTACAAGGTTACAAGAGTCACAGCAGGTTCCTTCACTAAAGAAACCGGTCCTTCTTATTTGAACAGAAGGAATAAGACCCTCACTTCAGAGGTTAAGATCTTCCATTCTCAGACTTCCAGTCTCATTCTTTGTAGAAAGCATGAAGTAGGATAGAGGAAAAAAGGTTCTATTAGTACTGTTGATCCACGTTTTGATGAAAGCCTAAAATGTAAATGAAAAGAGAGAGAATAGGGATGAAGCATCTTTAAACTTGCAACAAATCATTTTATATTGATAGAGTCCTGGGCTTAAATCCAAGCACAGCTATTGCCTTAATGCAGACTGATTTCAGGAGACTTAAAAATAGCCAAGATACTATGGCGATTGGCAGCATTGTAGATCCTGCTGCCAAAGGCAAATTGATTTTTTTTCCTCCCTTTTGAAGGACTCTGGATTATTTAAGCACAGCTACAAATTAAAGCATGCACATATGACTCCTTGATGATTTAAAAAACGCAATTCCCACAGGAAGGGAGCTTCGCCTTTGAGAAGCACATGGAAGTGGTGTGCAGACTGACCCCACAGAGCTGGAACAGGCCCAACCCAGTGATGTGCTGCCACCAAGCATTGGATGTGGTTGGGCCCAATTCAGATGCTATGCCCGAGAGTTCTGACAAGTATGAACTCCATGGCTTAACAAAGAGCAATTCCTGGTATCACTTGCTATTAGCTGATGGAACTATCTCAGGATTCTACTCAGCAAACAACTCAACTACACTCCCCATCTACCCAAGGCAGAGCTGCAACAAAAGGTCACACAGGCTCACAGATATGTACAGGTCACTGGCAGTACTCACAGGGAAAAACTCTACAGGTTGCTAAGCGAGGGAAGGGCCAGAGGGCAGTGAGGCATGAGATCTAGTATGGTGGGTGTTTTCTGTCCTCATATTAAAACTTTCAGTTTATATCAGAAGGTCAGGCAGGCAAAGGCAGAGAGGAATCAGAAGGGGAGGGGGAGCTTGAAGCATTTTCTAATCCTCTGAGAACACTGCCTGCTTACAGCATTCACACATCTGTCCAAGGCTCTTGAGATACTGCTTGCAAAGCAATAGAAATGAATTCAAACACGCATTACAGGTCTGATTAATTTCCAGCTAGTGCCATTTTAAAAATAAAATACATGTCAAGTGGTCTCTCCATCATGGGGCACACAATACATCTTCAACCACTTGTACCTCCCATAGGTGGAAGGGTATTTGTTTCCTGGTATTAGTAAGGCTCAAGTCTTCAAGCCTTACTGGCTGTTAATGTTCCAGAGAGGTTTTAAATAAGTAATACTGGATATTGTTCATTGCTTCAGCAATGAAGGTAACAAAAATGAATACCAACCATTTCAGCTTATGGGTGTTTACATGGTCGGAGTATACAGAGTACTACTAGATGCAGAGCTTTTACTTACAACGTTTGTGATACTCTTGGCCTTCAGTTTCATGCCATGGAGATGTGACACCCTCACTACATCCATATAAAGCAGAACAGTGCTATACCACTGCACATAAAAAGCATACAAGTGGGTTGCACAAAGGCTAACGCTGACCCTGCTAAAATAATCTCCTTAGTTTCTCTTTACACTCTTAGAAGAGCTCAGTGCAGTTACCAGCATTCCCCACTGCGTATAAAAGGAGCCCAGGAAGACAAGTCTCACAGTGACAAACATTAGCCCTTAAAAATATCACTTACAGAAAGGACTGTTACACATCAGAAGGTACTAAGGGACTGCCATCGTGCTGCTGCACCACGCTCTTTCCACAGTCAAATTCCTGCCTCTAGGGACAGCTGAGAGGTCCCTCACTGAGATTTTGACTTGCTGAGTCCAGTATCAAGGGTGAGTTCATTCATCTAATGAATCTGTGAGGCTTTGGTAATTGCAATATTAGTATCTGCACATGCATGTACATTTGTATGTTCTCTAGAGAATGGAATGTCTAACATTAAAAATTCTAACAGCAAACCTCACTAGATTGAATAAAACTGTGAATCCAGAATACGAACATAAAGGACATAAAATATTAAGGTTTTCTTTTTAAAATGCGCTATAATATATGATGTATTTCTCTTGCAATGAACAGATAATCGTAACTACGTGCTTAACACTGACATCTTGAATGCAGATACCTGCTCTGAAGATACTACTGAAATAAAGAACACAAACATTGGTTTTGGTCAAACTCTGACTTTCTGCAGGCAAAGGTGTAGATTTGACATGGTGAGGCCTGATCCAGCCCCCAGTCTTTATTTTCATTAATTAAATGCCCTCTGATTTCTTTGGGAGGTTGGTTCAAACCTCAGATGCTCCTCCTCACGGCCTTGCATTCCCCTATAAAGCCACTCCAGGACACCCAGCATGTATCACACTCTGTAATTCAGTTACTCCTTTTTTATCACAGATCTTTCTATGGGGGAGGCACTGGCTCCCCATTGTAAATTTGCCTATGCTAAATGCATCCTTGGTACAATCACTAAGAAGGATGCATATTTAAAGATCACCTTTACTCAGTCCTCCAAGACCATTAAAGCATAAGCATCCATTACATGTTCTGCCCAGCCTATTAGGAAGGTCAAATGTTGCAAGACAGCTCCCCTTCAGCTCCAAATGTAATTACACTTCCTGAAAATCATACTGCTGGCATTCTTTTTGAAATACATAATGAGATTTTCATACAGAAGCAGCACTGTAGCAATGATAAACCCTTTATATCATACCATGACCAGAAAATAAGATCTCTGTTCAATTCAATAATGCAGCAAGAATGACAAAGTCACAGGGAAGATCGTTGTGAGCATTTAGAGCCAGACCTAGAAGGGCACATCAGGAATGGTTCCATGTTGCTTTAGCAGAACAATTACAATTAAGATCAAGTGTGTGCAGGCACCAGAAGGGTTGCAACAAATTGATAAAAAAGACAAATGAGGGTGCGAGATGATGAGGTGAAAGTGAGAAAAGGCAAGAGCTCACTGCAAACCTTGCCTCTCATGATGCAACTCATTTATCTTCGAGGGCAAAATCAAGAAACTTATTACTTGAAATCGGATTACATCAAAATGTTCTCTCCATGCCAGGGAGTACTACACAGCACTGCCTGAGTGAAAAAAAGAAGTTAAGATACTTGGGAGATGAAATTTTCTTCCCCTTTCTTTACTATCATGGAAAGTAGCTTCTGGAGTTTGACTTCTGTCCTCCAAAAAGTTGCACATCTCTCAGAGACCATCCTACTTCCAAAGTGGTTTCACCTCTCCAACAGAGACATCAACATCCTCGGCAGTTTAGACTAAGAATGAAAATACCTGAGTTGGTACTACGCAATACTGAAGATTTCTCTTGGTTTATTCCCATGACTTGAATGTTCATAGATTAAAATTTGCTCCATAAATCAAAGATGTTGACCTACAGCTCTTGCCCGCAGAGACAGGAGAGAGAGTCACTACCAGTGTCAGATGAGGTTCTCGCTCTCAAGAATAGCAAAAGCCTTAATTGTTCATCATATGCAATGAACAATTTTACACGGAAGTGAAATCTGAAGGCTTCAGAAAGAACATCCATTAGAGAGGGAGACTGTCATAGTTCATGTGTACAATCTGAAATATCTCTTTTAAAAATAGTTAAGGAAATACAAATGCTCTGAGTGTTCCTGTATGAGAAATTCACTTTGACAGAAAGATGCTATACAAACACCACACTCAGGACAACTGTCCTCTCCTGAGCAGGTCAGCCAGACAGCTCCTTGCAGCTGTATTGTTACAGAGCCAACAGGCTTGTGTGCTCAAACTATCCCATCCATCTCTGTGCTGACAACTCACAGCTTAGAGTAACTTATAAGGTGCCTGGAGATGTCTAGCTGTTGGAAAGCTGCTGGAAAGCCAGCTTAATGAATTAACCACGGGCCTAACAGAAGGACTGCTGAAGTCAACAGGAAAATATCTATTCTACTGGGCTTTGTATCAGTCCTGATTACACGTTTCTTCTTCTCAGCTGAGAGATAAGCTTCACTGACTGCAGATGTCTCCACGCTTTCTAATTCGTTATTTAAAGGTCAAAGTTTCCAGTTGCCAGATAAAAGGGTTACTTGTACACATGCTCCCTACTGTGGTAGCAGATAGAAGCCCACGCCAAAATCAAAGCCCCTAACGTGGGAGAAGGTACATGTTCCAGTCAACAAGACTCAGCGTAGAAGAATCAGCTCATAAAAGAACCTGCTCTAAAGTGGTTTTTTATTTCTATTAACTTTCTCTGTTCTGCCCAATTTATGTGTCTGCAGTTTTCTTTTTCTACTAAAGCCAAGAACCCTTGTGCTAGATCAGCTCAACAGCCCTAATTTATGTAAGTGGGAATTCTAACTGCAGCGAAATATCCCTCAATACTCCTGATAGCTTTAGATCTACCTGACAATACTTGAGTATTGTAAAATATACAGATATATTGTAAATATACATACATACCTGACAATATACAGTATCTGAGTACTCCAAAAGCTCCCAACAGGGATGGTGCTGCCAGTTACACCCAGAATGGAACGGCCTGGAGAAACTTAGCTATGAAGATTAGCTTTTAAAACTGTTATTAAACTAGCAGTAACCCCAAAGCAGTAAAGCATGTCCCTCTGCAACAGAAATGTCACCGTGTGAGAACAGCAAAGCAGTTCATGAACACACATTGACATCATTTTGGCAATAGCGCATTAGGGAAACACAAGGGATAAGGTAAGTGATATGATGCTAAGGGTTAATTATGCTAATTTAGACAGAAAAACATCTGCATGCAGCTACAGCTCTCCAAGAAAACTTTCACCATCTAAGCCTAGGATTTACTGAAATTAGCACTTCAGCTTCTGCAGGAGCTAAAGAAGGGAGAGCTTTTGTGGAAATGGAGTTATAGTGGTTTCAGCATTAACATTAGAGAGTCAACAGAGTAACATATTACTTTGAAAACACAGATTAAAGATGACTGAGTGACAAAGAACTCAGCAAGCAAAAGCAGAGTGCCAGGCCTGGGAGCTTTTTCTTCCAGGACAGCACGGTTGTCTTCATGTAAAAACCAGCTAGCCATTCATGTAGGCACAGTTAAAATTCATTAATATGTACATTTTGGGAGTCTACTACCACCAGAAGCAGTGAAAATGCAGTGGCTGCTCATGCTAGGATGTGTTCTTCAACCTTAGAACTGAAAAGGAATGTTTTAGTGTGTGATAAAACAAGAGGAGAATTTAAACCAAACATACTAGCTTTCTTCCCTTTCCCTATCACTGGTGCATTAATATTTGACAAATCAGAATCAAATGCTTTGGAACAACAAGAGCTCACAGAGGTAGACTTGCTTGTTTGGAGATAAGGAGGGACTCAATGTAAGATCTCTCTCCAGATTAAATTATATACAACTGAAGCTTGACCTGAGGTTCTAAATATAAAGAGCAGGAACCAAAGCAGTCACATCCTTCATGGATCCAACTACAAGAAGCTGCATTAACAAACCAGTCAGAATTAGCTTTCATCTGGATTTTGAATCCTTGTCCTGTAACTGC
The DNA here is from genome assembly GCA_025448015.1 of Bolborhynchus lineola. Taxonomy (NCBI): domain Eukaryota; kingdom Metazoa; phylum Chordata; class Aves; order Psittaciformes; family Psittacidae; genus Bolborhynchus; species Bolborhynchus lineola. The sequence continues at coordinate 25,218 of JAOEHX010056132.1, forward strand.
AATCTCCCAGGTTCTTTAAGCAGCAAACAAACATTTAGGTGTTATCTGCTCTGTTCTGCTTTGCTCAGCCAGAGAACATCAGGCGTTTTGTACCTCATCTATTAATTCCCTTATATTAAATTGCTGTATATGCAATAATTCTCTACAAATCTGTAGAGAAACAGGATTATCCTGAATTATTTGACAGTGCTAAACATTATATCCTGGTTCCTTAGCCCTGTGCTGACACCCTGACAACTGGAACACATTTTTTCTGTCAGACTTGCACATCTCCCCCTGCACAGGACTGGGTGAGGAAACCAAAAATGATCCTGGATATCACATAGGAGCAGGGGAAGAAAGGAATTTAACAATTTCATACTTGTGTGGTTACTATACCAAATACAGTGCTCTGAAATGGTGGCAATTTGCCATATCTGTGTTTTACCAAATGCAAGGAAACACAATGGAGGGATTATAAAAGGATGCTTTTTTTTTCTGCTCAGGAGTTAGTTAGAGTGCAGGTTTTGGTTTTGGCTTATTTTATGGCTTGAGAAAGTGACATTTTTAATGTGAGAAAGGTCAGTCTTGTCAACTTATAAATAATTAGGTGCTGTACTATACGAGTTGCACGCTACTTCATAGAATCCTTCCCCTTAAAGGTCTCCAAAGAAGCATGTACACACACACACGCAGGCAAGGTAGGGGAGAGGTTTTTCCCTTCCTTCAGGAATTCATAATTTCTGAAGGAGTAAGAATCTTAGCGGTTTCTTTCTGTATACGCCAGGAAAAGTTCTGCCCAGGTAAAATATCCTTGGCTAATTAATGCTTTATGACTATTTGATAGACAATGTGCCAAGATTGACAGACAGGAGACAGAGTTCAAGGTATACTAGTGGGAAGAGAGTCCAGTATCAGTTTTTAATTGCTCTTAAAATGCACGATTCAGTATCACCACCTCACAACTATTCCCGAGCTCACTAATCCCCACAGGCAGTTGTAGCAATGCTGCAGTGGAAACCAACAGAGCAATTTAAAACCAACATTATGATTGTCTCATCTACAGGACTCTTATTCTGAGTGCTGCCACACAGCAGGACCACAGTTGAACCAGGAACAGAATTGAGGTCCTTGTGATATAAACATTAATGCCATTGGAATATTGAGGAACCGAACAGGCAGCACTGCACATCCAAATATTATCACCAAGCCTACCTAAAAACTCTAAAAGATGTCATCATAATTAGGAAAAAAGAGAAATCGTTATTTTTTTCAAGTCTTTAAGAATGTTCCTGAATTCTTAAGTTGTTGCAATATACACTGTTTTCTTCTCCATACAGGAACGCTGCAAGCATGGGGGAACAGTAACAGACTTGCCAAGGTCACACAGAGCCTGGCACTGCAAATGTGGGGAGGAGGAAAAGCACACAACACAAACGAAGAAATGCTGGAAACATAATGGTTGGCAAATACCATTTGGTTTCATTTCTAGACTTCTGGAATAGTAATGCATCTAAATTTTCAACTAATGACATGTCCTCCCATATAACTCCTCAAAGGGATGAGAACCCCACTCATGTGTGTTGAAATCCAGGGCTGACACTGAGCAATCACTGAGTTTATCTTGGTAATTCAAAGACACATACGATGAAAGTCTGGCTGGTTACAGGACAGAGTAAACAAGAGGAAAGGGAGCTGATCCAATTGTGTCATTATATTGTTGGAAATACATTCTTCTGTACCAACAGAGTTACACCCCCGTGAAACCCAGAACAGGCAAGTGGCAAGTCAGTCACTCTCAGATTGGGGCCATCTCAAGGTCTCCCAGTTAGTGCCTGACCATTCTGCTGTTTGCCTGTGCAAACGCAGGCATCCTTTCCCAGGGAGACTGTCCTTGCATCAGACTCCACACAGGTACAGTGCCAAGCACGACACGTTTTCCTTTCCTGGCTGGAACTTCAAGGCATCTAAAGCAGTATGAAAAGCAGTCATGCAAAGAGATGACAACAGTGATGATGCAACACAGTGCTCCTTATACAAATTTTTCTAGAGTACTTAATATTATCTTCTACTAACAGAACCCCATTACTTTTAATATAAACACTCT
>JAOEHX010056134.1:0-10029 GCA_025448015.1 Bolborhynchus lineola
GGTGATATGGTTTAGTGGGAGGTGTCCCTGCCCATGGCAGGGGGATTGGAACTGGATGATCTTAAGGTCCTTTGCAACCCTAACAATTCTAGGATTCTGTGATTCCCTTATCGTCTGTTTACACAACCTCATCTGCAGTTGATGTGAATTTGATGGGAAACCTATTTGTCAGATAGCAAAGAAGTCCATGCTGTCACAGTCATCGTATGACCTTTTAAGTGACTGCAGGTCTATGATACAAATTTAAGCCCAAGTGGCTTTCTAACAACAAAGTCTGAACAGCTACAATAATTTTAAAATCAAATGCAGCAGCAGAATGTCAGAGTGCTCTGACAAACATATAGGTGAATAATAGCAAGGAACCTTGTATTAGATGACACAGAAATAGTATGAGATCAAACCTAGCCATAAAAGCCTAACTGCAAAAGTAACAAACATATTCCATTGCAACTTTTGGTGTGAAGATTTTACAGAATTTATAGGCTTTTTAAAGCGTTTTGAAGCTCCTGGTCAACTTAACAGTGGGGTGATACTTTTACCCTAGGGCATCTGTTACATAACCACTGTGCTCCAACTTCTGATGTGAAAGTTAGAAGAAGGAGGAAATAATTTATCCTGTGATTTTTACTTATCAGCTCAGTTTTGAAGTTTCAGTGGCAGACAACCTTAACTTTACAAATTTGCAACTGGAATTTGGCTGCAGGGAAGTAACTGGCCAACCTACTTTCACAATTTCTACGAAAACACGTCTCCTTTACATCAGGCACTCAGTTGAGTTTTAGCATCTACTATGACAAGAAAAGTCTACTGTTTGTTGATTCAGTTTTCACCTACTTTCCTCTGCATCCTGTGATGACAATGGCATCAATTATCTTGACATCCTTCTTGGCCTTGACCTGGATTTTACAGAGAAGCTGAGCTGCTGGAGGCCTCTGTTGGCAATTCTGATTCATTCATGACCTAAACTGCCACAATTTTATTTTCTTTCACAGTCTCTGTGTGCTTTAGAGGATGATAGGAATCCTTTGACGCCACAACAAAATGGCTTCCTGCCTACAAAATCCCAGTAAGCGCTTCTGAACAAAGGCAGAGTCCAAGATAGATTCATGTACCACGCACACAAATGTGAGCCTCAAATACACATCAAATTTTCATGCTGCTTGCAGATGACCTGTTGGAGGGTGAGAAGGGGAAAGAATAAGCAAAACACCTTCCCATCTATTTCGATCCCCTTTGCTCTGAATTAAGCTCTCCAAGAGTGTCTCCCATCTCATTTGTATGCCTGATTCAGCTTCTACTGAAGTCAATGGAGAGACTCCCATTGAGTTTGATGGAACGTAGATCAGGCTCTTATGCTACCATAAATCAAAAGTGCAGAGCTTATTTATTGCTCTGGTGAGCACCATAGCAATTTGCTGTGTCAGCAGACCTGCTAAAACCTAACTTATTACATGGTTTATAAATTTGCCGTAAAGTTTGACTGGAGACTAGAGCTTGGCAACAAAGCATATGGCCTTGGTGAGCATTCAAGGTTTTTTGTTTGAGTTTGGGGTTTGGGTGGTTTTTTGTGCGTGTTTTTTGTTTGTTTGTTCATTTGTTGGTTTATGTTTGTTTTTTGTTTGTTTCTTTGGTTTGTTTGGTTTTTTTATAAAAAGTAATTAATTGTAGCTATTAAGAGTTTAAAGCTGCAGCAAAATAAACAGTTGGTTTTGGGGAGTTCTTTAATTTTCTTAGTTGTTTGAATCTGAATCAAGTTTTCTCAGATTTTAATCCTGGAGGCCTGTAGCATCATTTTTCCTTCAAATATCTGAAGAGAAATGAGATGATTGTTTGCAAGAAAAATTTCCTGCCTGAAGAATCCATTTTGGTTCTCATGCAAGAGTTTGTGGGACTAGTTAACATGCATTTATGGAAATAATTTTCCTGTGTTCTCAATACTGTTCATTTGTTTGTGTGCATGAATATAGTGACTGTCCTGTCTTACATTCAGGTTTACCTTGTCCACAAAAATGTGACTATGTGCTAACAGGCTATGTCAAAGATATTTCAGCTGTGGACAGCACTGTGTAGTTTTGTTCTGAGCACGTTCTCTGATTAGACACCACAGAAATTTAATACTAATCTGTTGGTGCATCAGTTTAATATTCCCTTTCAGTTTTGAGGAGAATATGCTTCATTCCTTCATCTCCTAACATTTGCATAAACCACAATGTTTCAGTCTGAGCTAACATATTGACAGGATATATTTTCTTTTTTTTTTTTTTTGAGGTCCTTTGTGAAAGTTCTTGTGATTTTGGGTTTGTTTCTTGCACACACTTGTGTCTCATACAGCAAATTAGTAGACAGTATGAATAAGGAAAGACAAATAATGCCTTTTGCCCAGGTTTATATAAAATTACCTTGCATTTATGTATTGGTTTGTGTACTGTTTTCTGTATTTATCACTTCACAAACTCAGCTGCCTTTCAGGAGGATGACATCTATTTAGGAGGTACAGAACATACACGGCCCTTGAGGGATCATCAAGAGATGGTGCTCATGAGGGAAGCTCAAAGCCCCTTCAGATTTCTCCTATGTGCTGGGCATTTCTTTCCTACAGTTTCCTAAAGAATGTGTCACACTCTCTCCTCCTCAGCAAACCAGGCACAGTGTCTGCCTAAAGGCAGAAGCAGAAGAGCAATTGCTTTTCCTATTGCACTCCCTCCCCACACCATTTTGCTGGTGAGCCTCTCTACAGGGGAAACAATCTTCCTCTCTTGAAGGCAAGGACTGTTCTCATTAATTCCTTTTATGTTGACCATGTAATGGGATGAGAAAGGGACTGTTTAGTTCTTCCTTCCCTGAATGTCCAGCATGCTGGCCCTCAACCTATTTCTGCATAAAGCTATTTTCACTTAAATTGGATTGTAGTTGATCATCCATCTAAACATAAGCCAGACTTGCTGAAGGCTGTAAGAGGTCATTTTTTTTCCTGGCAGAGAAAACCAAAACAATAGTAAAAGCTCAGCTTACACTGAAACTCCCTTATGTTCGCTATAAATACTATGGGAAAAAACACTAGGCCCAGCTAAAACAAAGGTTAAAAATGCAGTCTGCCATATAACAGTTAAGATTTGTTTTCAATTTTCACCATGCAGCCACCTGAAAGCCCAGTGACACCAAGTGGATGCAACAGTCTTTCAACATTGCAAAACATGCAGCATATTTCAAAGGAAGACAGACTTTAACTCCAGAGTCCCTAACAATGCTTTTCACAACAGTGCATTCCTATTCTCTGACTTGTCTCTTTCCAGAGGTCTTTGTTCCCTTCCTTTTCCCCCCTCCAGCCTTCAAGGGCTCGAATGAAACTCAGTCCATTTATTTTATTACTTTTTTTTCCCTGAAGATGGTTGTGTGAACTTGTGTCATTCTGACATTTAAAAACAAATGATGAATGCTGTCATTATTATTACCCAGATTAACTGAGTAAGGAGTTCTCCACTAGCTATCTAGCCTTTGTGTTCCTGGGCCTTTTTGTGCAATTTGATTAAAATTTACCATTATGAATATGAATGCCATTATTCCTTTATAAAAAGATTATTGTTGTGTCTATTTTCCGTCTGTACTGACCTTGTCCTTTCTACGTGACAGGGACTTCATTCAAATATAATCACACTAAGATATAAAAGTGGCCCATGAAATTAGGTCCTGGAAAAAAAAAAAAAAAGAAAAAAGACAAAAGACTGTGACCTAGATGTAGGGGGAAAAAAAATCAGAACAAAAACCAAAAAACAAAAACAAAACCAAAAGAAGGTAATTTAGTTTAAACGTTTTCTTGGCTTTTTGTTTGTTTGCTTTTAATTACTTCAGCATAATGAACAGGCTGACAAATTTATCAGTCCTTCCTGAAAATAAAAATAAGTCAAAACCAAAACCAAACCAAACCAACAACAGGAAAATGACAAAACCCCAAATTCAGTGAAACACCTGATGGGAAAGTTATTATTCATAGCATTGATTCTGACTTCCTCACTGTTCCTGTTTGCTTCTGTTCTGCAGACAGTAGAGATTTATTTGCCACTTATAAGAGGAGTTCATTTTTGTGCTAACTCAGACTTCATCCTGATGGAAAATCCACCTGTAAGAACAGAGACTTTTTTCTCAGAAGAGTCTATATACATGGTTTTTTACAGTTACTCCAAAAGCTGTTTTTCTTTTCTCTCCTACATCACTGTCTCACTTCAAAAAATGGACAAGTAACAGAATAAGAGTGATATAATAAGGGCAGAATCCCTCTTGCTAAAACATTCTAATAGTTTGATGACAAGAACAATTGAGAGCACTACTGCTGGGGCTTTGAATTTCTACATTCATTCATAGATTCATGGTGAAAGAGTTTCTTAGCTGTTCTCATTGCCATTGAATAGTGCTTACACATGTCCTTCTACTAATTTATGACTTACACTTGCCAGCTAGTCAAAGCACCAAGCTTTTTGCAATTTTGGCAAGCCTGAAAACAGGGCAAGATTTTCTTTAAGCTAATTGTTTTTTAATACATTTGCTTTATTAGATGTAGAACGTTTTAACTAGTAATCAAATATCAACTCATCTTTCAAAACAGACAAAAAAAAAGACCTTTTGTTAGTGGAGATGGTAATTAACATGTAATCCGCATAAAAATTGTCCAATTTTGCTTTATGTTTGCATAGGCTTACATGACTAGTGTAAAAGCTGTTTCTGGAAGAAAATCAAATACGAACTTTCTACACTGATTACTCATCAGCTCTCAGCTATTGGTTACTTTAAGCGTCATCTTTAAAGCTTTCAAGTGAAAAGGGAAGAGGGGAAAGGAAAGGAAGGGAAGGGAAGGGAAGGGAAGGGAATTTTACTGCACTGTGTAGATCAACACACTTATTGTACCAGCCTAAGATAGGACTTCACTAAAGGCAGACTTTGGGATCTTTGCATATTTAGAGACTGTCTGCATCTGCTTCCACACAATCCTTCATCTCACTTGTATGGGAGTGGGTAGGCTTAAACTACTTGTAAACCAGCCACTTAAAACTATTATAATGATCTAGGGCAACTGTGCTGTAGCATCGTATTTATGTGAAGAGCTAACAAAGAGTACCAAAATATGAATACCAGGGAGACTGCTGGACCAGAGAGATGTCAGCTAAAGGAAGCTTGAGAGTACATAATTCAAAGGCAAAGAATGATAGAGATTTAGCATGAATGTATCCAATGGAATTCACTTTTCTCGATATTTTTTAAAAGGGGTATTAATCATTAATCTTGAAAGCTGTTTATTATGAAGTTCCATTATTTATTGCAATCGCCCTGAAATATTGCAAATATTTGCAATGTGCAAAGAAAGTAATAAATTTAGGTTTGGGTTTTTTTTATTTGTTTGCTTTGGTTTGTTTGGGGTTTTTTTCAATGACGAAATGAAGCTAGAAGAGAGAAAACAATTTGGGATAAAGAGCTTTGTAGAGTCGAATTCTCAAGATCTACATGGAAAGAGATAATTTTCAGTTTATGTGCAGATCAAATCCCACAGATTCAGTAGAAATAAAGTGTTTGGAGAAAAACTTGTAAGGCATCTCTCGACATCCTTCTGAGTATAAATACCTTGAAAAAGAGATGCCTAGTAAACATATGTGCAACAAAAAAGTCAAACAACAAGAGGCTTCAGTCTCTCATCTTCATCAGAAGGATGCCAATAAATTAAGACTTTGGATTCTCAGGCTTGTAAGCAATACAAAGGGCTTTTTGTGTCTGTACAACTGCCTCTGAGTTTAAACACTAATGCAAGCCACACACACTTCTCAATGCCAACACAGACTTACAAAAGTTACCTTTGCATAGATACAATCAGAATTTACTGGAAGACACCAGACTATTCCCCAGTGATTATCATCAGCTATATTAATGCAATTACAATGGCTTGAACACTTCAGTACTTTCTAAGGACCTATTTATATAGCAGTCTATTACTAAACTCTGACAACAGCAGCTCAAATTATGATGCACTTACTCACTCTGGAGAGTACTTTGTACCACTAGCAGTCTCACTTTGAATAAGGCATTCACGATCTGGTCCATCACCCTTTAATTATAGATGTTTCAGAGAAGAGTGAGCATCAGGGTTTACTGCACTATTTATAAAGCTAACAGCCAAACACTGTAGGGCTTCTACTGCTTCAAAACAACAACCTTCCTTCCTTTTATGAGCTCTTCCGCTGTGCACTTTAAGCTCATTTGAATGTATCAAGAACACCACTGTAGTAAAAGAGGCATCCACAGATGAGAAATAATCCCACTCTTGGAAAAATCCAGCAGTTAATTCAAACAGATGATTTACAGTGTCTGTTTTGGAAATTAAATACAATGTGTTTATTAATACTAGCAACAAATCATTCTGCAATCATAGCATGTCATCTTACTGTAAAGCAGTTGCACTACAATAGCTATCATCGTGTAAGCTGAATGCCCTCTGAAACACAAAGAAATCTGTCTTCATTGTCCCTTATACAAATATGAGTACACCAAAACACTAATTTACAGAAGATAAACCAGCCTCTATCTGGCAAAAACTAGGAGGAAGCACTTTATCAGTATCTGTCCATTAATGGGGTGCTAGAACTTTTCTTTGAAGTCTCTACCATTAAACATTGTCTGAAGGAGGAGAGGAAGCACTTTATCCTTGTCTGTCCATTAATGGGGTGCTAGAGCTTTTCTCTGAAGTCTCCACCATTAAACATTGTCTGAAGGAGGACATGAGCCTGAAAGAAGTGACTGGATTCAATAGCAGAGGTAGGATTTTCTCAGTGTGTTAGGGAAAGCATACACAGTATTCCTGAGCACTGTTTGGAGGATATGGCAGGAGTTTCTATATCCCACATACAGGTGGAAGCAAAGGAAAGGTGGCAGAAAAGATCTCCAGCTTTCAGTCAGAAGAGATTCCAACCCTATGTCTTTCTTTTCCTGCACCACTGTTCTTACCTTACCAGCCCTTGATCTCTGCCACTATATCATAATGCAAATTTTGCTGGTTTCTCCAGCTGTGCACAATTCTGGAATTCACGGGGGATGTACCTCCCCCCTTAAACGTATTCTTTGTGGTCCAGAACTAGTACCGGTTTTGCTGGATTGTCAGTGCTTTTGTGCATTATGTAGAGGCTGCAGTTTATGTACAGTTATGAAAATATGTACCCCATGCAGTTTTGTCTCCATAAAAGCTATTTTCAGCTTTTACACACTAATCACTCCTCTCCATGATAATTTCTGCTCTCTAGATATATATATGGCCCTTTTCACTGCGATTTATGAGTGTCTCATTATCTAATATGTTCCCCTTATGTTTACTTAGCCTTACAATAGCCGATCAGGCTGAAAATTATTACCATCCGTCCAGTAGAGAAGGCATGGCAGGTTTGTCAGTACTTCCTAGATTTTGCATTGTGTCCCTCTCCTAACCATTACCTTCCTCTTCCGCTCTAAGAGGAAGATGTACACAGAGGCAAAATGAGGCTTGATGCTCCTGCAGAAGTAGTTTTAACAGTCCCCTCTAAATGAAATAACCTATCTTTGCTAAATGAATTTTTTATGCTTCTACATAATAGTATTTCACCCTATAGCCATGTCAGTAAAGGACTGTATTTTTTCACCTCATCCTTCTAATGAGTAGGGTTAAACTGGAAAAACCTCAAAGTCATACACCTCAAACACCAAAGTCAGAGAGATTTATACATGGATGCAAAGAAAGGACATGAAAAAGAACCCAAAACCAGAGTTCTGTTTCTTTGGGTACAAAATGAATTTGCTCTGTGTTCTAAAGCAAAGCACTGGATAAGCTCAGCTGTTGGTGTCAGCCTTTATCAGCTGCTACTGACAAGACCTTGGGAGACATGAGAATTTCTTGGAGAAATAGCAGGAGAACTCCACAGTAAAATGAAAAGAGAGAACCCCACTTGTATGTTCTCACTGTCTATAAGGACAGGCACATGAAAAAAATTGTTCGCTTTGGTGCCAAGGTTTCAACTTAAATTGACACAGTTCTTTCGCTTCAGGTACTCTCTGCGGAGCAGAGCAGGCTGATCTATAAGGTCACAATATAGGGTTCAGTGAACCTGAAATAAATGGTGAATATCCCTTTACACCAAAGATAAGAGTCTCAGGCTCAGTGCTATGTGAGGACACATGGCACCATAATACGAAGTGGAGTGAAGAAAGCCTAAGTAAGGTGCTGAATGAGAATCGGCCTAGTGTCAGCTAACACAAAATATTAGGCACAGGGGCTTAGAAGAATTTAGATCATCTGACTCAGACACTCAAATCACTGAGTCCATCATAAATGCTCCCTTTTAAACACCCAGTTTTGGAGAAGATCTTAGAGTGTGCAATAGAAATTACTTGATTTCTAATAATAGTCAATTAGAAGTTCTCCTCTGTAATTGTATTTGGAAATGCAATGTAAGTGCTTCTGCTGGAAAAAGTTAATTTGTCTTCATTTTCCTATGATTTCTAAAAATAGATCAGAATTAAATGTCATGTACCTTTGGAATGTGTATGTTTGGTAACTAGCAAACTCACTTTGTCACTGTTTATGATCTCAGAATTCTTTCCATGGAAACTATTATAAGGTCACTATTATCATCGAGCAGCAATGAATGCTGATCATATTTTAGAGAGTCATTAGGGAAAGGACAATCCTAAGCTTTAAAATCTGTTTGTCTGTTCAGCAGGAATTATAGTACTTTTTTTGGTGTATATATGTTTTTATGTGTTCATAGATACATATTTCTGGTTTGAAGTTTCAAACTATTCATTCATGCATACTATCTCCTGCAGAAAGCTCCTTGTCAGACAAAATTTGTTGGGTCCAAAACTACATATTCATAAAAGGCATGCATTTAAATGAAGACAAAAACCTACAAGGTGCTATAAGATCTCAATTTCCATTAGTACCTTTTAAAGGTATCCACGCCCTTGCAGAAGTCAGGTGTTTATTCACAAGTCCTTGTCTTCATGGGGAACTTCACCCATGCTAATATCTGTTGAAAGGACAACACAGCAGGGCATAAGAAATCCAGGAGATTCCTGGAATGTGTTGATCATAGCTTTGCTCTCTGAGTGCTAGAGGAACCAGCAAAGACAGAACCTATGCTGGACTTTGTTCTTACCAAAAAGGAGGGGTTGGAAGGGAATGTGGAGATCAAGGGTGTCCTTTACTAAGCCACTGTTCACCACATTTGAGAAGTCATGGCAGTTTGGTGAAGTTCTCCTGATTGGAAAAGGGGAAACATAACCTGATTTTTAAAAACAGCAAAAGGAAGACTCAGCGAACTACAGGCCAGTCAGTCTCACCTCAGGACTCTGATGAGGCAGATCCTCCTGGAAACTCTGGTAAGGCTAACGGAAAATTAGGAGGTGATGGATGACAGCCAGCCTGGGTCCAGTAGGACAAATCATGCCTGACAAATCTGGCAGCCTTCTACAGCAGGGTTACAGAACTGGCAAATAAGGGAAGAACAACCGACATCTTCTACCTGGACTCATGCAAACCATTTGATATTATCCTGCACAATATCCTTGTCTCTAAACTAGAGAGATGTGGAATTGCAGGATGGACCACTCTGTGGATAAGAAATTGATGGGTGGCCACACTCAAGAGAGTTGTGGTCAACAGCTTGATGTCCAAGTAGAGAACAGTGATGAGTGGTACCCCTCAGGGGTCAGTATTGGGACTAGCACTGTTGAACATCTTTTTCAGTGATGTGGGCAGTGGGATTGAGGAGCCCTCAGCAAGTTTGCTGACAATACCAAGCTGTGCGGTGAGGCTGACACACTGGATGGAAATGACACTATCCAGAGGGACCTTGACATGCTTGAGAGATGGCTATGTGCAAACTTCATAAGGTTCAACAAGGCCAAGTGCAAGGTCCTGCACCTGAGTCAGGGCACTCCCAAGCACAAATATAGGCTGAATGGTGACTGGATTGAGAGTAGACCTGAGGAGGACTTGGGGGTGTTGGATGATGAGAAGCT
>JAOEHX010056134.1:10039-25710 GCA_025448015.1 Bolborhynchus lineola
CAACATGAGCTGGCAATGTCCACTTGCAGCCCAGAAAGCCAACTGTATGCTGGGTTGCATCAAAGGGGCATGGCCAGCAGGTTGAGGGAGGGGATTCTCTCCCTCGACTCTGCTCTCATGAGACACCACCTTGAGTACTGTGTCAAGCTCTGGGGCCCCCAGCATAAGAGGGATGTGGAACTGTTGAAGCATATCCAGAGGAGGTCATGAAGATGATCAGAAAGTTGGAGACAACAGGCTGAGAGAGTGGGGTTTGTTCAGCTTGGAGAAGAGAAGGCTCTGGGAAGACCTTGTAACAGTCTTCCAGTACTTAAAGGTGGTCTAAGAGAAATCTGGAGGAATTTTTACTAGGGCATATAGTGACAGGACAAGGAGGAATGGCTTTAAACTGGAAAAGAGTAGATTTAGATTAGGGATAAGGAAGACAGTCTTCACTATGAGAGTGGTGAAGCATTGAAACAGGTTGCTGGAGGGGTTGCAACTAGGTGATCTTTAAGGTCACTTCCAACCCAAGCCATTCTATGTTTCTATGGTGATAGGTAAATTCAGGAGTCTTAGACTCTGAATAATTGCCACTGCTTGATAGGAGTAGCACTGGAAGCAAAGGCGAAAACACTGTCAACAGAGAATGCTACTCACACATACGCACACGGATACATATTATAGTCAGCAGAAGACAATGACTTCCATCAGTCAAGGCATTTGTTCACACTTTTCAACTGTTAATCTGCTAGCAGGTTTTCATGAGAGTTCAAACTCTTCTCTAGCATTTGAGAACATTTAATTAGAAAAAGGAAGCAAACTGTGAATTTCAAGATTGTATTAAAGCTAAAAGATATAAACACAGGGATGGATTTGTGATGGCAAGTTGAACATGGAGGTTTAAAATTGTTTACTCAGAGTTGAAACTGAAAAATAATGGACCAACAAAGGTACCTGAAACCTTGATTTATTAATCTAATAGATGAAACTGTAGATGTAAACACAGGGGTTTTTTTTTTTTTTTTTTTTTTTTTTTGAATACAGACTTTAGGTAATATTAGTTGTAAAATATACAAGCCTATAAATAGGTATGATTTAACATTCACCTTAGGGTGCCAGAGTACCTCAACTATAGCAGCAAAATCGTGCATTGTTTCTTCTTTTTCCCCCTTGCCTTTCTCCTTTTCCCCCCAAATAAATTTCTCTAATCTTTCCAAATTTACCTAGTGATAGTGAATTTTCTGATGGCTCTCTTCTAAATAAGACTTTGCACTCACTTCTTTTTCCATAAACTTTCATTCAGAGGCATATGAATTTCTGCACATAGCACCTTATATTACAAATCTGGATGCCTCTGAGGTATAGCTAGTTTACTGAACATGAACTTAGCGCAGAAGTTTAACCCCTCAAATATTTCTTGTGCACATTATCTTTTGATTAATTGTATATATAAAAAAAAAGTTTTCCCATTTTCAGGACATCTTTGACTTTGTGGAATGATTAAAAAATAGGTGTAGTAGTTTATCTGCTCTTCTTTAGGTGTTTAATACCAAGGCAATACCTTATTCACACTGTGTTAACTTTAACATCTGTCGACTGATTTTTTCACATTTGGCAAAGACATGATATCTCAAAAAGACTTTTTTTCTAGAAGTCTCATAAAAAAAAAAAAAAAAAAACAAGAAAGGGCAACTTGAAGATAGATGCCCTAAATGTAAGTTTACCTTAATTTCAAACACCTTCATTTAGGAGCTTGCAATATGTGTTATGTGTTTGTCCACAAGTCACTGCCTGAGACTACAGTCTATGACAATCTGAAGTGGTAGTCACCTGTCTAAATATAGGCATCTAGTGCCACATGAGATGCCCTAATGTGTTTCTCCTAGCCTCCAACTGCCATTTCAGAAGACCATGAAATAAGCCCTTATCATACCATGAGGATGGTTCAAATACCTTATGAATTACAAAGGGCAACTAAATCAAGATCTGGATCTCCACTGACTATAGTGGGCACTTAGATGGCTGAGTCTGACTTTATGAATTTGTACTGAATCCAAGCCCAAGTGGGGATGCAGCTGCCTTATGTCAGTACCCTTGGTAGACACTGTCTCCTCACTGTGGCTCTAGAAGGGTGTAGGTACTATAAATCCTTTCTGCTGATCCTGTTATCTTTCATGTGTTTTCTTGACTAGAGGAAAGCTGCAATGTCATTTCATGGGCTTTGAAATCTGTGACTGAAAGAAGAATTATAAATGTCCCAACTCTCAGGAAAGTAAAAGTTTTCAACCAATAGCAAGGCCCCCATGCAGAAGGCTCTGTGATTTGCCGATCACAGAACTCACCAAGAAAACTCGTCTTTACAGTCTTCAGGCTTTATTTATTTAAGCCTTAGTTTTGAAATTTTCCCCAAACTCACTGGATGAACTGTACATTCAGACTATTAAGTCAGGACAATCAACATGTGAGGGACAATGACATTCTGGGTTAGGACTTTCTATTTGTATGTATCATCCACAGTACGCCCCCAGACCCTAGCAAACACCTAAGGGGTTGCTATTGGAAATCACTTGAGCAAGCACCACAGCTGCACAAGAGGCTGTCTGCCTCACTTAAATTGAACTGGCCACTAGCAAGTACCATCCTTTGCTTTTTGCAAGAGATTTACTGTCCCCTCACAGGTACCAGCCCCCTCCTACCTGCCTTCAATTCACCCTTTTCCTCCCCCTCTCCAGGCCTGAGTCTCATCTGGGCTTTGAGCTGAAAGCCAAGCTCCTGATCTGCCTCCTCACAGGCATTCCCTCAGACCTGGATGTTATTTCTTGGGCAGTACACCCATGGCAAGGGAAAGCGACAAGTGATTAATTTGCTTAACTGGCAATCAAACAGACTGCTTTACTGGCAGCTACATTTACATTTTATAGTAATGGTCAATACAGGTCTCATTGAAATCTCTCTGGTATGCCTCTCCAGTGCTGCCAGAGCTGTTGATTGAACTTTGCTTGATGCTGGTGTTTCCTTTCAAGCCAATTTCCATTTGTAGCTTAGAGAAAGGAAATTGTTTCAATTGTTTTGTGGGAAAAGTAAGTACTCACATGTGACCCTTCTGATTCCAACCTGATTTCCTTTCATTATTGTTTCATAAGTGACAATGTGGACATTTATGCTTTTGAGATAGACTATAATTCCAAGGTATGTGCTCTGCTATGACCAGAGTGGTCTACATGTTGTGGGACACGTGACATCTAATTTGTGAATCCTGTCAAAGAGTAGGGGGAATGAGGTTGCTTTTCTGGCAATATCTGAACATTCCTGGTTGTTCACATGTCCCCATGACCTTGCATATGGTCTTCAAGGGGCACCAGACAGTGCTTCTACACAGATGTCTACAGCTACAATAAATCAGCTTAGACTTCCCTCAAAGTCAGTGGAACTAATGGGTATTTTAAGGATGGTATTAACCTGACCTATTTTTGATGTTTTTTAAAAAATTAGATGAATGCTCCGTAGGAATACCTATTTATCTCAATTATTAAGGGCGCTGACCAGCCCAGATGCTGATGTCTCCATCATAGATGTCTTTGGCCAGATGAATGCTCCCTCTATTGGTTTTAAAGATGGGGTAAATGAGGTTTTTGTGAGTGTTCTGGTAGGTACTGAATTATAGGACAGAGGCAATGAGTTCCACCTGAAACTCAGGAGGTTCCCTCTGAGCATCAGGAAACACCTTTTCCCTGTAAAGGTTACCAGACACTGGCAGAGGTTGCCCAGGAAGGTTGTGGAGTCTCTATGCTTGAAAATACTCAAAAGTTGTCTGGACATGGTCCTGGGGAATGTGCTTTAGGGTGGCCCTCCTTGAGCAGGCATTTGGACAACATGACCTCAAGATGTTCCTTCCAACATCAGCCATTCTGATTCTCTGATCTTCTGTTTCTTTTCATTATTTATCCTCAAAAAAACCAAACCAAAACAAAAAACCCACAACAAAATCAAAACAAAAGCCAGCAGAGCAGCTGAAAAGGTTAAGCCTTCTGATTTTGCCAGTGAATTAGTACCCCGAGTGACCCTGATGGGCACTTTATAAACATTAACAGCCTTGACAGTCTTTACTAGTTGCCATGCTTCTCAGCTCTGGAAATATTGGAGACCCCTTTCTGCCTTTATTAATTTATATATTTATTATAGTGTTGATTTCTACACTATAATGTAGAGAGAACACCCATGAAACTGTTCTGTGGGTTCATCTTTTAAGAACAGTTTTTCTCACTGAGGAAAGACTGTTCTGTGCTACACATTGAATTTTCTGCCTTCAGAGAAAATGCTGCAGGGGTACCTTGCATTCATCTAAGAACAAGAAAACTCCAAACCAACAACCTTTGAAGACATTTTGTTTTAATCATTTTATGTGAGTAAGGTTAGTTCAGTGTGTAATAACAGGCTGTCTTGACAACAAAAGGCTGAATCAACACAGAACATGACTGGAATTATGCATGTCAATTATAATGAATCTCATTATGCAACACGAAAGTCTAATTCTATTGTAAAGGTCTGCAGTCTGCAGTTTCAAGGCTGATGTCAATGTTGAACAATAACTGCCCTCTCCTCCACCTCATAGACATAAAGAATAAATATAAACCTCATTTCTGTAGCTTTTTAATATGCAAATTTTCCTGGGTAGGGAAAAAGAGAGATTTCTTATTTTAATTAAAACCAGAAAAATGGTCTTTAAGCAGTCCATCATGTGCATGGCTTCTTTAGCTTTAACATCTTGCTTCCCACAGGAAAAACTTTAATGGTATTTTTAAGTTCTCTCCTTGTATCAAAATAGAACCCAAGAATAATAATTTCCTATATTGCATCAACCTGGTATTATGCTTATCAAAATAAAATAAAGATTTACATAGCTGTAGTGATAAGACTCTAATTTCTAGCAAGAATGTTACAGTAAAGAATGTGATTAGCAACACCTTTATGGAATTACAGGATAGTAGGGATTTGGCTCTGTGTTTTATTACAATTCACTATTTCCCCCCATTATTTGACACTTGTGGTTGAAATGTCTAGATTTGGGAGTTTATTTTGAAGCAACAAATACAAAGGTGGATTCTCCTTTTTGAACACGTGATTGGAATGCCACTTAAGCTCTTAAATACTGTTCCATAATTAATTGTTAAATAGTGGATAACTTCAGCTGGAAGCAAGCATGTAAAAAGCATTTTTAATTGCTGAAAGAAGACACTGTTGTGACTTTAGTGGATGGGAGTATGTCAGCAAATGGAAGTCAAACAAAATTCAAGACTTAGAGTCTTCAAACTGCTGTGTAGCTGTAGGTGAGTGCATTAGAGTGGGGAAGCAACGTCTGCATGCCTTGCACTGAAACTGGCCCATGGCCATCAGAGAATACTTTGCAGAATGCCATAGGACTAATCAGTAACCTCTTGTGTTACTGGCTATTTTCGACCTTATGATTATTATGAAGACATTATTAAGAGTTGCTGCAGTTGACAGCAAAGCTTATAGGCAGAAACACTTCTATTCCAGTAGATAGGGCTTTTGAATGCGAACCAGTTACCAGGTCTGCATTGCAATTCTGTGTAAGAATTCGTAGCTCAGGGTTAGTTTACGAACAGACTTCTAGTAAGATATCTATTTCTAGCTGCTGTAAAGTGAGTTTTTAAACTCAGCATTTAAAGTAAAATTGAAATAAGATATATTGACTTCAAAAGAGTTGACCCAGAATTTCTTTGAACTCACACCTTCCTCACAGATCATGGTTATTTACTTTTCCTTTTAAAAGACAGATGATCAACAAATTATCAGGATCTTGAAATAAACTTGCAGTTATTAGACCTATGATGGTTATTAAATCTGCAATTACAAAAACATGCTGAATTTTCCTCATTTAAAATTTCTAGCAGCTTTCACAAGAAAAGTACAATTTGGACAGGTTTAGCTGCCTGAAAACAATAAGTTCCTAAAGGTGACATGACATTTATTGCCTTTTCTTACTGTTTCTGAAAACCTCCTTTACATTTATACCAACAGAATGCTGCCATAACCATGAACAGTACAAGAAATAGTAGACCTGCTTGGTAAAAGTATTAAAGACAGTAATTTGACAAATACACAAAGAATAATCTCTTTTAAATAAAACTTCGGGTATTCTTGCTACTATTGCTCTTACTGTTACTGTTGCCTTCATTGATGCATTTTTCCTGAGACAGTAGAACGAAGAAAGAAAAGAGGACAAACCAGCATCCAGATCATTTCCTTGAAGCCTGTGACTCCATTTCAACTACTTGCAAAGCTCCATAAGATCTGTGTTTACCACCAATATCTTTGAATTTGTTTTGTGCTGTTTTCTCCAGCAAGAGGATAGGGCAGGAAATAACAGAAAGAAGACGGCTTTTCAGGGTCAGGTGGAAGACCTCCTACTACAGAAAGAAAGGGAAGGGGGAGGTTTTCCAGTGCCAGAGGCACGAAAGTAAAGCAGGCAGCTGGAATTCATTGTAGCCAACTCCCAGAAGAAAGTGAGGGTGTCTGGGCTTGTTGTGGAAAGGGGAATAAGGGAATGGGAGGGGTCTGGAACACAGTGAACTTTAGTACCATTTTGTACCACATCCTCACAACTGTTTATACAGCGTTATGGCGGGTGTACAGTACTTCAAATCTCAGATGGACTCTGTTCACTTAGGAATTTGCACAACCGTTGCAGAGTGGTCAGGAGTCAGCACTCCCCTCACAACAGTGGTGTCTGGAGACTAGTAATTACCAATATAGCACAGTGCTCCAGTCCTTCTTAGCATCTCCATTACGGTCTAGATGATGGGTCAGAGTGTACCTTCAGCAGTCTGCAGATTGCATAAAAACAGGAAGAATGGCCAACACGTGAGAGGGTCACTCCTGAGTGAACTCGACAGGCTGGAGAAATGGACTGACAGGAACCTTTTGAAGTTCAAGGGGAACTGCAAAGTCCTGCATCTGGGAAGAAACAACCCCAGGGCACCACTACATGCTGGGGGCCACGCAGTTGTAAATTAGCTTGGCAGAAAAGGCTCTGTGTGGCCCAGTGGACTTCAAGTTGAAGTTAAGACAGCGATGTGCCCTTGCTGTAAAAGAAAACACATGGTGTCATGGCTGTATTAGACAAAGTACTGCCAGCAGGGGAAGGGAGGTGATCTCTTCCTTCTGCTCAGGACTGGTGAAACCACACCTGGGGTAGTGTGTTCAGTTCTGGGCTCCCAGTACAAGACAGACATGAACATACTGGAGACAGTCCAATGAAGGGCTGAGCCAGACATTTTTCAGTGATGCCCAGTGACAGGACAAGAGGCAACAGGCACTAGCTGAAACTCAGGAAGTTCCTTCTTAACATCAGGAGACACTTTTTCACTGTGAAGGTGACCAAGCACTGGCAAAGGTTGCCCAAAGAGGGAGATAAATAAAAACTTGCCTGGCTGTGGCTCTGGGCGACAGGCTCTAGGTGGCCCTGCTTGAGCAGGGGGGTTAGACAATAAAAACTCCAGAGGCCCCTTCCAGCGTCAATCATTTTGTGATTTTTTTACCGATTCAGCCAAGAGCTCTTCCTAACTAACTCAGCTGCTTCTGTTGGTTTTCTTTATGCCTATGGGGATCATGGTCAGCATCCTGCCACTTACTGTCTGTCTTCATGAAACTCAGAAGTTATAAGAATCATTCAAAGTCTGGATTTATTCAGGAAAGAGGAGGTAGAGGTGGGTAACAGTACACTTTTTCTGATGCTATTACCAGCTTTATATTCCTGAGATATCATATGCCTTCTTTTCTAAATTATGCCTAATTTTTCCACTTCCTTTCCATGGGGAGCATGCTGCCTGTCCTATATTTCACTCTCTGCACACCATATCACTCTCTGAATGCAGACATGGAAAAAATGAGCCACTCTTGTTTACTGGTAGTGTCATTAATAGATCTGTGGCACAGTGTGGGGGAGGACTTCACTCACAGCTGGCACCACTGTGTGATGCAGTCTATTGCAGATCATCGTGGGTGTGCATGGAGTCAGGCAGTTGGTGTGGTGAGGCAGTCAAGAACAGCAGCCATCTCTGTCTTTTCTCTCAGGTTTTGTCTCTATATAATATGAAAAGTACAAATATCAGAGACAGTTACCATGTCACTTCCAGTTATAGCTAACAGGCTGTGGTGCTAGAAAAACAATTTGATTTCAGCATGACCCCAGATACAGTGCCAGAGACCTGCATTGTCTGGCACACTCTGATATCGTAACAGCTCCCAAAAGCAGGAGGATCAGGGAAGGATACTAGGAAAGCATTGGAAGGTCCTGCTGGTCCATCTGCTAAGTAGATTCCTGCTTGAAGGCAAAGAATTCCTGAGATTCCTCAGCTGGGATGAGCATTGCCTCAAGACCTGGTTGGGTTTACCACCAAACAGCATCACTGCATGACAAGTTTAGGCCCATGCTAATGTTTAAAGCGCAAATAATGATTTAGCCACAGTATAGGGAACAGACTGGAGTGTTAGAAGAGCATGTGTGGATTTATTTTTTGTCTGTTATTTTTTTTCCCCTGTCATTTCTGTATATTGAAAACCAGCTACAATAAATATGTCTGCAATTCTCTGGGATTACTGTACTGTGGTATCTTGCTTTGGAATCGAGAAGGCTATTGTTGGCACACAAATCTTTAAGGAACTGCTAAAGGCACCTAGAGACCCAAGTGCACTCCTGGAAAGGGTAGCTACTACCTGAAGATGTCATTATAATTTCCTGTTAGTTGGAAACGTAAATAGTGATGTAAACGAACATTATCAACTAATGAATGCTTGCATTGTCAGCAGCAGGCATCAGGTACTGTACACACAGATCTTTCGTTGCTTTCCCAGTGCTGACTTCTCCTAATATTTGATTTCTACACACACATCATTATACTAGAAATAAAACTAGACTGCAGGTTTCTCTGGTCTGTGAAGTTTTTCTGCTGCTGCATAGACAAAGCAATGGATAAGACAGGTAAGTGAAAGTAGCCGAGCCAGAGAATTCCCCTAGGAATACCTTGTGCATGGGGACTCTTTCCCAAGGTTAGGCTCCCAAAGCTCCTGGTTTCCTGTATATGAGTTGTAAAAATAAGTTGAAGGCATAATGGCATCTGCAGTGACAAAGAGTGGAGAAACGTTGATGTAAGGAGGCATCAGTGCAGATAATTCTCTTCCTTTGAAGCAAAGAGCCATCAGACTTTTGGGTAAAATGAACTCACTGTCCCTGTAGGAACCAAGATACTCCAGTAATTAGGCATCCTCACACATAGGAGATCTAAGTGCCGATAGCTGTTCTGCCACAGACTTCCTCTGAGACCTCCAGTGTGTCATTTGAGGACAAACCCTCCAAATTTCTTATATACTTTACCTTCACTGAGCTCCAGTCCTGGCTGGACCATCAGGTAAACATAGTTGATACTTTGGAAGCCAGGCAGCTTGCATGTGTAGTGTTAGCTGTAATAAAATATCTTAGCCAGTCAACAGTGAACCAGAGGTTGCCTGTCTCTGTCTAAAGAAGCAACACTTTAATACAGAGCTGGGAGCAGCCTTAAACAGGAGGGGTTCTGGGGCAGCTCCACTGCTTTCCTCCTGTAGTAGTACAGACCCCAGAGTGGACAGTGGTCATGGAGAGGAAAGGGGGAAAGGGAAGGGGAGTAAAGTACATCTGTTTGCTTCTATAGGAATACCTAGCTCATTTTAATAGGCTTTAAAATATTGTCGACATGAGTATGAAAAAAGATAGTTGCCTCCCTGAGTGTGCTTTTAGTTTAGAGTGAGCTAACTATGTTTATAGGTCACTTTTTTTTTGTTTTTTTTTTTTTTTTATCAGAGGTGTGGTACAATGCATTGCTATTCAGAAAAACTGATACTTCTACTACAACACTTACACAGGCTTGCCAGTGGACTCTTCAATGTACAGTGATTTTTCAGTTTAATAAATAGTAACACAAGAATTATCTGCTCTTTGGGTTTTAATCCGTGAAATGCAGTTGGCAAAAGTGCTTAGCCCAGGATTTTATTTTTAGTCTTATGGATATTTGATTGTAGGCAAATGAAGACCATGCAGTACATCCAGGATATATGTATGATAATTATGGAGAAGAAATATTTTAATTCAAGAAAATAATCTTTGGTTACAAAAACAACTGCAGCTTTAACGTGCTGATTAGGCAAAACATCCACATGGTGAAGCTCTTGGTGTCCATTTTATACTGATGGCTCAAAGTATAGGTGCTCAAGAAATAGTAATTATTAAGTCTCTGAGCTGAGACATCTGGATCCAGTCCTGCAACAAAGCAGAGAGATTAGGGCATGCTCTGTGTTAATCTCTTATCAGGCAAAACAATGAGTTCTAGCCCACCTTTGGCTTTTGTTTTTCAGAAATTAGGGGACATATTTTGATAATTATGTTTAAGAAATAAGCTTTTTCATAAAACAAAATTGTTCTCACAGAAATGGTTACAGCATAGCTGTAAAACTGCAGATGGGAATGTTCAAGGAGAAGGGTAACAGTAGTAAGTAAAACGCCCTTCCACATAGGTAAACACGAATGCACTCATTCAGTGTATAAATGATTGCTATTACTGACAGCTGTGCCATTCACAGTTTCTCAAAGGTATTTCTCAAATCAGCAATTATTTTAAAACAAAGCATTTACTACTTCTGCTCTCCCTTCACAGTTGCTGTGTTAGGTTATGATTTCCAAGCAAATAGTCCAGTCCAGTACATGAAAGTAAAAAATAAACAGAAATCCCTACAGAACTGGGGTGTGAACATGAAGCTACTGAATGATGATTTATGCCTGGAATAATCACTGCCATGAGCCTCTTTGGAGCGTGCAGCTGGAATTAGAATTCCTGAGGAGGAATCCTAAGAGGAGGGCTGCAGCAAGGTCTGCCTTTTTCTTTTCTCTTTTATTTATTTTTTTTTTTTTCCTCCTTCCCTTTTTATCTAAAGAACAAAAAACCCCATCTCTCCCTGTCTGGATGAAATGGTACTGTCCCAGACAGAAAGGTCCCCATAGGCCAAGCTATTCATGTAACACCAGGCTGCTGGGAGTACCAAGCTGTGGCAGGAACAGGGAGCAAAACCAGGGAAACAACTGCAGTGCCCGCATGACAATTAACATGATATAGATTGACTTTTCTTGCTGGTCCTGAAGGGAGAGAGACAGAAAGGGAGGAAGAGAGAGTAAGGGAGAGGGGAAGGGAGAAACAGATAGAACTAAAAGAAAGAAAGGACAAGGAAATAAGAGGAAAAAAGAGAAAGAAATAGGACTACATAAAGCAATATTTCAGGAGTTCAGAATGAATCATGAATAAAAAAGATGTGGCAGCAAGTCAGTCTTTCTCCCAAGCTATTTTGCAAAGACATAAAAATGTGGTTTATTATTTTGCTTTATAGAATGTTCAAAATCGTTGGTAAATAAACGAGTGAATAAATTCACTGAGTTCCCTGGCTGTGTCTGAGTGCCCTTCTCTTTTTTCAGGCCCTTTCTTTGTAACACTTTCTCTGTATCATTTATGAAGACCACTATTGCACTTGCTCTGTGACCAAAAGATTCATTTTAACAGATTTAACAATCCCTATAAATGAGAGCACCAAAGACAGCAGATGTAAGCGAATTAATGGAATATTCTCCAGTGTGGCAGTAATAAAAACATTTTTCAGGATAGCACTGCAGGGAGATGAATGGGGTCTTATGCACATCACTGCTAGTAAGACCAGCAGGAATAATCAATGCATATATCTTCATGCCGAAGGGGAATAGGAATGGCTTGTAACCACCCTTCATATCATATCCCCTGAGAAGGCACATAATTTTTTCAAAAGGGAAGAGAGATATTTTATCATAATGAAAGATCATGTATATAAGAAGTAGCTCCTTGATTCTAATGTGAATTATTTTAGTGGTATTAAAATGTGGAAAACTATAATAATTCTCCTGTTTTTCCCCACCCCCTCACACTCTGTTATTCATGATTTTCCTGTCATGCAGACAACCCAACTGTATTCTCTCCTTTATTTTATTCCACATTTTATACAGAGGACTGTATTTTTTACTTTTGGTTAATGTAAACAAAGAGATCAGCTTAAATTTCCTGTGATCAAGAATAGTTTAAAGTATTCTTATAATGGGTTTCTTAGTCTTTAAAAGCTTTCACCTTTTATAATCTTTAAGCCTCACTAACCATTATTACCCTATATATACACTCACAATAAAAGCTTTGCAGACAGAAGGAACCAAACCAACCTAACAAAATAATCCCACTAAATAATATATATGCTAAATAAAAGCATACAAATTTACATGCATTCTTATAGAGATGCATCTATACATGCATATACGCAAATTTATATATACATTTATATATAAAGACTTTTTTTTTTTTTTGTGATTTATAACTCAAACCAAAATTGACTTCCTTGGATATCCAACAATATTTGGCAATTCTCCAAATTTGGCCTTTCATGACATTGCAGATTCCATCTGCTTTATTTGGTTTCTTTGCCCCATGGGGAATAAGCTGCTCCAAATTATCTGATTATCTCAATATTTACCCCAGTTAAGGCTTGGCCTCTGTCACCTTCAGTGAGGAGACAAAATGGGAAGTCTTTTTGAAAAATCAGTCAAACTGATGCTCAGAAGCCAAACGTCTTAGTGTGACATAGTACTGTAAGAGCAT
Organism: Bolborhynchus lineola; assembly: GCA_025448015.1. Lineage (NCBI taxonomy): Eukaryota > Metazoa > Chordata > Aves > Psittaciformes > Psittacidae > Bolborhynchus > Bolborhynchus lineola. The sequence continues at coordinate 22,738 of JAOEHX010056134.1, forward strand.
TAAATGTTGTAAGTCTGCATAAGGGCATTCACATGGTTAAGATGACAGGACCAGCTGGATTACTGATGCTTGGCTGCCCTTCTCCATCCCAGGTGCACGCTGATGATCCCTCAGTCAGGCTGGCTCTGCAGCTTGTCTGATCTTGCACCAAGATCACTCTCCTAATAGAGAAATCTCCAGAAGTAACTGTCTGGCTCAGAAGGTCACAACCAATGGGTTGTGCTCTGTCTGCAGGATGTAACCCTGCAGTGTCTATCCTTGCACCTGTGCTGCTTACCTATCAATGACCTGAAGGCAGTGTGACAAAGAGCATCCTCACTAAATCTGCAGATTACATTAAATGAAGACCACTCAACATGCCCAGTGGTAAAGGCCTACCTTATACAATTCAGAAAGGACAGGCTGTGTGCCTGGGAAGGAAGAATCTCTTGAAATGATAAAAGCTGGGGAAGAGACTACATGGGGAGCAACTCTGGGGAAAGGGCCCCGGGGACCCTGGGAGCTGGGCAGGTGCCTAGGAAAGACTCCATCACTCCACTCCACCTGGCAGGTACTTTCACATATTCTTCCTATCAAGGGACTGGGAATAATGACTAGATATTTTCCTGGAGCTGGGTGTGGGAATAATGACTGGATGTTTCCCTGGAGTTTTTCTAACTTTATGAAAGCAAATGAAAAGAAGGAAGATCTAAGCCCCCTTGTTCTGCAGTCTTTGAAGAGTGTTGAAGTCTTCACTGTCTGTCTCCACCTCACAAGCAAGCAGGGTGTTCTGTAACTGTAATGTGTTGCAAATTAGTATTTAATAAACCATTATTCCACCTTTTTTTTCACAGGTTGCAATTTAATGCCTAATTCCAAGTTATTCATAAAAACATTAAAAGAGAAATTAGGCTGAAAATTGACCAGCAAGAGATAAGCAATTCTACTCATTAATATTTTTCTCTCACTAATATGTTCTGTGATGTCTCAGCTGATTTTTAATTAATTTCATATATACATATTTTATGAAGTGCTAATTTTCAATCAGAATATTGTGTAATACTAAAGCTAAGTCACACTCCCAAGAAACTAGAGAAATTATGTTATGCCCATTCAGTTATCTGTACCAGCTATGCCGTCAATAAATAATACCTTGCCAATAACAGGCATATCATGTAGTGATGCCGCATATGCTAAGTCTGACTTTCAATTTTTAGGCTACATCTTTTACCTTAAACATACACACACACAAAGAACAAATCTTTTTGCTTCTTTACAACACCTACTCTGGATACTTGAAGTCAAATCACCCACTGTAAGGTTGATGGATGGGTAACTCAACTCATGATCTAAACAGACTTTTTTGAGTTAATGGATTGCCATGCCAGCCTCCTGCCGCCTCTACTCCCAGCAAGTATTTTTGCACAAGAACATTTTCTTTTATCTTAACATATTGTAAGAAATTAAGTCAATTAGAGCAGAAAAGAGAGAAGGGTTAGATGTTGGGCTTGTGGAGGAAATATTTTGATATGGTTCCTCGCTTCCAAATTACCTCTCATCTTCCTCTTTTCTTTACATCCTCCTCCAAGCAATATGATACAGAATAGATGAAATAGATGAGTAGGTTCTTTGTGACTCAGAACCTCCCAAAGAGGAAAGGGAAAATGTCTGGTTTAATTTGCTGTGGGAATATACTGACTCAGCACAACTTCATGCCACTTCTTATTTCTTGCCTAGCCTATGATCCTCTTCTAGCCACTCCTCCACTCCTTCCCTTCAGTACTAAGAAGCTGCATTTCCTAATCAGGGGTTCTGTGGGACAGCCTACAGTGACAGAAACTGGCTTATATTTACTCATGTTGTATGTAGCATGTCTGCAAAAGAATCTGAGAAACAATTTGTCATAACGAGTCTGATGAGACATGGGTATTTTCAAGTCACCTCATCCATCTTCCATAGAGATTTGATAGTCATGAAACACATCAACAACTGTTGGAGACAATATACATTAAGACAGCTTTCCACTGCAACCAAGTCACATCCGGTTTAGATTTTGGTATTTACATCTGTCCTGGGTTCAGCAGTAACAGTCATTTTTCTCCTTCTTAGTAGCTGGTGCAGTGCTGTGGTTTTGGCTTTCAGCCTGGGAACAGAGCTGATAACACCGATGTTTTTAGTTGTTGCTAAGTTGTTTACTCCAACCAAGGACTTTCTGAGTCTCATGCTCTGCCAGGGAGGAGGGGAAGCTGGGAGGAAGCAGAGACAGGACACCTGACCCAAACTGACCAAAGAGGTATTCCATACTACAGCATGTCATGCCCAGTATATAAACTGGGGGCAGTTACTTGGAAGGGCTAGATTGCTGCTCGGGTCGGACTGGGTATCAGTCAGCGGGTGATGAGCAGTTGTATTCTCTTCCCTTGTTATTTCCTTTATCATTATTATTATTGGTGGTAACAGCAGTGGTTTGTGTTATACCTCAGTTACTGGACTGTTCTTACCACAGCTTGTGGGAGGTACATTCTTTCGATTCTCCTCCCCATCCGTCTGGGAGCAGGGGGAAGAAGTGGGGAGTGGATGAACCGCTGCATGATTCTGAGTTACCAGCTGGGTTTAAACCATGACACCTCCTTGTGCTGTCAGTACAAGCCCTTGTAAAAAGTCTCTCCCCAGATTTCTTGTAGTCTCCCTTTAGTTACTGGAACACTGTTACAAACGTTCTCTTGTTATGAGTGGTCTCTTCTCCAGGCTGAACAAGCCTGACTCTCTCAGTCTGTCTTCGTCAGATGAGATGCTGCAGTCCTCTGATCATCTTTGTGGTCCAACTCTGGACTTGCTTGAGGAGGTCCATGTTGGTCTTGTGCTAGTGACCCCAGAACTGTATACATTACTCCAGGTGGGGTCCCTCAAGAGCAGAGTAAAGGAGTTAAGAGGAGGTGACTGTTTAGTTTTTTGACAGTGTGGAACCAAACTGTAAATGCTCATGATAAATCC
>JAOEHX010056135.1:0-11257 GCA_025448015.1 Bolborhynchus lineola
ACTTCCCCCCCCCCCCCCCGACATGGGATGATCTGACACCACCACTTTCAATGCTGACTTCTATCTTTTATATGGGAAGGAAGGATAAAAAAAGCAACTTCACTGCTTTGCTGCAGTTAACAATGAACGCAACATTTTTGCCATCATTAGCAGCGCTATTTTTTGTACAACTTCCCTGGTGCTCACAGGACCCAGAAGTATAGCTGTGCAAGAAGAAGCACTTCTCTTTGCAACAGCCTGTCCCAGAGCTGACAGGAGCTGCCAGCTGGAGGAAGACAAGATCTGTGGATCTGTGTCCACGGTGACAGGCAAGGGAATTGCTGGGGCTGAGCATGTTGGCACCTTGTTTCTGACGAGGAGCTTTGGTATTCTTTTACCAGATGACTTAGAGAGGGCAGGTACAGCTCTATTCTTTAAATCTCACATTCCAGACAAAGGCAATTCCTTGATGTATCAGTTTTTAAAGATCTTCCATTTCTCTTCTTCCTCTTTTCACAAACTTCCATCAAGAAAAACTAAGAGGGGTGTAAGCTATTGAGAAAGCTGCTCAAAAGTACCTTCAAGGTATTTGGGGCACTCAGGTTCAAGTATTTTTGCTATTCAGTGTATTAATCTGGACACAATTATGTTTAAACATCTCTCCGGTGCTGCTTGCATTGCTATGTGCCATGAAATAGCTGCCAGCATCCACTGATTCCCTGTGGAGCAGCTGCACTCTGTATATGACCAGTTTCAACATTAGCAGGGATGACTCCAAAAGGAAGCTGTTTGGAAGGAATGGGAGAAACGCAGCAAAATATAAATGCCTGAGACAGCACCTTAAATGAGAATCCTCCCAGTGACACTTCTTAAGCTGGGGTGTGCTCTTCCAGACAAACAATGTAAAGTCTCCCCAAAAGAGGGAAATACAGCTGGACCAGACAAAAACCTAAAGGGCTGTGTTAGAAGACTGACCAGAGGGATTAATATTATCTGTAATGCATGATAATGGAAAAATAAAACTCAAACAACCCTGAAATTATATTCTGTCCATTTTCTAGAACAATTGAGCATCTTCCTTCCCAGCCTGGCAGCACCAGTGTCCTGGTAGCATAGAAGTATGCAGGCAGGAGCCTTAGGGATCTCTTCTGAAGTACTAGACCTGGAACAGGAATGGTAGACCAAAACCACCCTTTTTTGCTTTAGCCTCAGAGAAATTCAGATCTGACCTAGATTTCTTGGCTCATATCTGCTTCACCCAAACAAGCACCCTGCCAAGCCCTCAAGTGGCCACAGGAAAAGAGGGTGGTAAGTTTTGTCTCATTCTCCCAACCATTTTGTCTCAGTCTCCCAACCATTCCAGCTGTCTGCCCACTGAGACCACAGCTTTTCTGGGAATTGCCCCTTGTAAGTAGCAAAGTACCTGAATTTAGCTGGGCTTGGTGCACCTCTACCCATACCTTCTTGTCCTGCTCCCCCTTTCCCCTTCTCCCCAGAAAGGCACTGGTTGTTTTCAGATGCATTAACTCACAGTAAGCCACTTAAAGACAGACCCCAAAAATCTGCTAAGCTGTTTTTTTGTGACAAAATAGGGAACATACTTCAACCTGTTTTTCTAAAGGTCAGGAGCAATTCTGTGCTTCTGTGCACAACTTGTAAAAGCACCTTTCTCCTGTTTCCCGAAACCGTCCTCTGCTGGTGCCAATGCCATATGTGCATCATGGGCATATGAATCAAAGCAAGGATTCCAATATCACCTCGTCTAATGCACTTAAAGAGTCAGAAGATCTGGAGATTATCAGAGACGAATCATGTGTGCCCGCAACTAGTGTCACAATCACAGCTCTTCTTCCCAGGACCATGCTAGCAGAACACTGGTCATGCGTTATTAAATTATAGGAGAATACACATTCCAGCTTTCTTAAAAGCATTTTGTTGCATCTGATACTAAAGGAGAGTTGTGAATTCTCAGGCTCCATTTTTCATACAAGAAACTAACGACTTTCCACAGTTGATAATTTTTAAGAATTACGAAACTGTAATTCAAATGCCTACCCTGTTAGGGCTCTGACTTGTGTTCTTATACATTGAAGTATGTACTCACCATTGCAGGTGACGAAAGCCATCACAAACACCACTATTTGCACAGCTTCTCCCATTCTCCCAGTACCACAGGTCTGTCTGCCTTTCCTTGCACCTTGTGAGAGACCCCACACTCCTGGGACAGAATGCAAGTGAAGAACACTTCCCTTTCTTCTGTCCTTTGTCATCTAGGATCCTCTTTCTGAAGTATCACGAGTCCATTTCATTGCTGATTAAGTGAAGGGTAGAGGATAGACAAAGACTATAAGGACCTTTACAGTTCCATTTCATATTCCCATGTCCCCATCCACTCCTCTTACCATTCTCCTGATTTTTCTGATGAGTAGTCTTTTTTATTATTCTTCATAGAATCATGGGATCGTTTTGGGTTGGAAAGGACCCTAAAGTTTCTCTACTTCCAACCCCGTGCCACAAGCAGAGACACCTTCCACTAGACCGGAGATGGGGCAGCTACAGCTTCTTTGGGCAACTTTACTAATGGCAAAGGAACTTTAATCTAGGAGACATTTTGGGTATGCTCTGTAGGTGTACTTTTAAAGATACATGCAAAAGTTATCAATAAGTGCTATGCACAGGATGAATATGAGTCTGATAATTATCACCAAAAAGAGAAGGAATTACAGAAGGTAAGAAACATGTATAAAAGCAAGTAGACTGACCTAGTGAATTCTTTTATAGGCTTTTAATCATTTGTTAAAGCAGATATTTGGTATTTATTCAACAGATGTGCCTTAGCATGTAGTTTTAACAACCGCATAAGAAGAATATTATCTAAAGTTCCCCTGTTTAAGTTTGAAACCGTTATCCCCTGTCCTAATGAAGAGTCCCTCCCCAGCATCTATACAGGCCCCCTTCAGATACTGGAAGGCTGCTGTGAGCTCTCCATTCAGCCTTCTCTTCTGGGGGCTGTTCAGCCTGGAGAAGAGAAGGCTGCTTGGGGTAACCGGTTTCAAACTTAAACAGGGGAAGTTCAGATTGGATACTAGGAGGAAGTTATTTAGTGTAAGGGTGGTGAGGCACTGGAATGGGTTGCCCAAGAAACTTGTGAATACTCCATCCCTGGCAGTGTTCAAGGTCAGGTTGGACATAGCCTTGGGTGACATGATTTAGTGTGAGGTGTTCCTGCCCATAGCAGGGAGGTTGGAACTGGATGATCTTAAGGTCCTTTCCAACCCTAACTATTCTATGATTCTATAATATTATCTTTGAGCAGGAGGCAGATGCATCCAAAATACAGGAGACATTTTTGGTTGGAGCTCGGAGGGAAAGGTAGTTGCTGCAGTTTTACCACAGCTACATCGCATCATGACAGATACCTGTTTGCTTTAGCTGAAGTGTTTACATTGCAGAAGAGCTCAGACCATTCTCTGGAAGTGCTGCCCCTTGTCAGTGATGGCTTGTTCCCTCTCTGCACAGGGCAATGAAAACTGGAGACTATTTTCATTTTCCCAAGGTCAGTAAACTGATGAGAACTGTGTATGTCTCATTACAGTGTTCGTGTGGAGGCATGTGCACACTTGGACGGCTTGCTGCATGTGATTTCAGCTGAGCTCCCTCATTGCTGTTGTAAAGCCTGCCTCTGGCAAATATGGACAGCCTGGAGCAAAAAGCTGAATGTTGTGTGGCAAGACCTAGTGCAACAAATCCATACAAGGTTCCAGGCTAAGAGCTACCACCAGTTGTCATCCTGCTGAGGAAGACAATGGAGGCAGCAGCACAACCCATTCTTGCACAGTGAGTCTTTGCTGATACAGTGGAAACTTGACTTTTGCTGCCTTTTCTTCTTGGCTATATTGTTGAAGCTACCAGTGGTGCTTGTTCATACTGTCTGTACCCCATCTGCCACCAGGAAGCCATTGGCTATGTTTGAGTCCTGCCTAAAAGCAAATGAACAAAAAACCACTTGTTAAAATTGAAGCTATGTCACTGATGGAGTGAATGGGTCTATTTTCAGAGAGATGATATAAAACTAATCTTTTACGCACCCTGGACATGGCTGGTGACAGAAGCTTGTCCCAGCAAACTACTTCTACACAAAAGACTTTAAAAGAAGCTGAATTTTGGGGAACACACCCTGGAACAAGCTGAAAACCCAAGCTGAAACTGCTGATATGACTAGTTTCTGAACCGGACATGCAAGGCTTCCTGAAGCGGTAAGTCTGAAGGATAAAAAAAAAAGACTATTTAGCTAAAACAAACATGAAGAACTGTAGTATGTGACATGAAGTTCATAACATCTTTCTCTCCTTAGTACAGAGATGTGGCTCCTAGTTTTCTCAGCTCATTTCTTTCTTACTAGAGGGGCTCCTCATGAATATGTGAAGAGAAAGCCTTTAATGTCTCAGATACTATGGTTAGGTACCTGGTTTATTATAATAAAGTATGTCTCTGCTTCGGATTGAATCTGCTGCTTTCTCCCTGTAGCCCCCCCCCTTGCAGGACCCACCTTCCTTCCACAATACTGGACATGACACACTTCCAAGCATCACAACTTGGGCAAAGTGGCCATTATGACTCTTTGTTCTGCAATTTCTGCTGCGACATCTCAGACTAATTAGAGGTGGCACAGTGAAGTCCTCATTTCCCCAAAAATGAGCGCAGATGGGACTGCAGACACTACTCTTAGGGACCAGCTCTGCAGAGCCTGCATCTTACACTCATGTTTTGACAAAGTATGCCAGAGGCTAGAGAAGTTTGCTACAGTTTTGCTGGTGATGAAATGAAAGTTCTAGCCTGCAAGGTGTGTTCAGTAGCAGGCTTTGAGCAAACAACCAAAATTTAAGTAACTGAACAAGAAAGGTCTTACAGTTGTCTTTTTGAACCATCTGCACTCAGAAAAAGAAGGCAATTTTTACTGCAAGTCTTGAGACATTCTTATTTGGTCCAGCTATGGCTAGCTGGCAGATCTGACTAAAAAGAAGAGGAAAGAATTCATGACTCCAGCTGTATTGCCGTTCTTTGCTCATACAGAATGCAGCTCTCTCCTGAAAAGCCAAATCCACTGGTCTGGATGGCTGTACCCACCCCAGCACTTGCAGAAAGAACAAACTCTTCTCCTCACTCCTCAAGCAGCACATGACACGTCTACCTCTTTGCTCAGATGTTCACCCTGTTGCTTGACTTTGGAGCTCTGCTTATTGCTGACATTAAACTTGCAGCAGCAGTTTCTTTTCTGCTTCCCAGTTGCTCCATATAGCCCTGAAGCCTCATATTCCCTCTTCAGTAAGTTTGTTTCAGGGATGGAGCTCTAGACAGGTGGGCTGCTTTCCAGTAACAGGGACATTCCCTTCCAAACCCCTCCCTACCAAGCACATGTGCACACACACATTTTAAAACCCCCTTTTTAAAGAATGAGACCATTACTGAAGGGCTCCAAGAACTGCAACCTCATCTAGAATGGGAAGATTAGAAAACATCTGTTTCCCAGGATGTTTCAACACTATTGTTTTGTCATTGCATTAGCACACTATCCAGTCATGATTTGTTGCTCACTGGAAAACTCTTTTAATGATAACTGTGTGCCTTGCAGTACTATTGCGACAGTTTTTCTCTCCTACTCACCTTCCTCCTTAGAAAGAATGTCAGACTTCACCAGGTTTTTACACACTTCATAATTTTCACATCCGAAGCATATCATTTCACCAGCTCTGAGCCTCAAGTAGGACTAGCAGTGATTCTTGCTGTTTCCTACACTGTGGCCGACTACAGCCTGCAAACATCAACTAACAGAACATCCAAAACATACCCCAAACTCCAGCAGATTTACAGTAATTCCTCTACTTTCAAGTAGAGGACCTAATATGCTCCTGGACACACACAGACCTTCCTGCACACTCACTCTTCCTGCCAAAATAAAGAGAAGTGTAACAAAATCTACTAGCTTTACAGTCGTGAAGTTTAATGGTTTTCATTTGCTTCTCCAGATCTACAGTAAGTTGTATGTACATCTTGACAATTTTTTTCCAAGACATCAACACTAACAAAGGCTGCTGTTGGTTCCTTCTCCATTTTGAAATCAAGGTTTCCTAGCTCTTGTTTTTTAAGGACTTTCTTAAAGAGAAATAAAACTGGTACAGGAAACTCAGGAAATTTCCTTCCTTTTATCATTGGAAAAACCATAAACATATATACTCTCTATTCATCTTCTCCACAGTGGTCATGAGTAAGATTTGGTCATTTGGCTCATTCTTCTCTTTTCTTCTGGCTCAAAAAGCTGAGAAAGTATAATGCATTTGCACAGAAGTGTTTTCATGCCACTACTGATCCTTAATTATCTCTCTCAGTAACTTTTCTAGCTCTGTTAAACCCTTTCAAGATGAGACACCTACACACATAGATAAAGTGGAAGCATTCCATGAGTCCATTATCAGCATCTTGTTTTCTATTGTGTTGTAATGCTTTTCCTAATACATCTAATACTTTCTTGGACTGCTGCTGAGTTTTGAGCTGATGCTTGCAGAGAATTGCAGATGCAGACCTTTCCTGAGTGTGAACAGTAAATCTGGGGTCCCACTAATGCTGTATCCAGGATTATCACCAATATCTCCCTTGCCCCTCAAGTTGCTCATTTTGTTTTACATCTCTCTGCATAGCTTTTAATCTGACATGGTATTGCCCAATTATTATAAAAAGGTTCTCCCATAAATCTGCTGTATCCATGTTATAGATTTACTTAGGATAATAGAAATTATGAACGACAAAGCTTTTCAGCTCCCTAACTTGCCCTTTCCTTTCTAAGCCAGGAGGAAAGTATTTCACGAGCATCTATTGAGGAGTGCTTGCTGGCAATTTAAAGATGAGCTGGTCACACAAAAATATTCATATCAAAATACTTCGGGTGTGTAAAGAGTCTTACCCAAGAACTTAGGAAAAGCATTTATTTTCTTTTAAATATTATACATGCATTAAAAAAGAGAATAGGGAAAGTGGACTCAGGAAGAATGTACCTTTTGCAGTTTCAGAACCACCCAAGCTGTCCAGCACCAAAACTATAGAAAGTGTGCCTGCATCTTATTACAGATGATGCAGAAAAGTGAATTGAGCGCAGAACAGTGCTTTTTGTACTCCCAGGGTGGTAGAGTTCTTGGTTTTATCCTCTCCTTACTCTGTCTTTCAGTGTTTCTTTAAGGGCTATCTCACATTTTAGACATTCTACCACCCATGCAACACTCAGGCATGTGGGAGGAGAAATGCCAGTTCCTAGATCAGCCTCATTCTGTACTTCATCCCCAAAGATGATGAGGATGTTGAGCCCCTCTTGCTGCTGGTTCTGCTCCTACCACATGAAGGCTGTAAATGCAGATCCTTTTGGTACTGCAAAGCACTGAGTTTAGTACAGTGCTTTTGGCCTGGGATCTGCATACCCTGGCTTTTAAAGGGCTTTCTTCTACAGAGGCGGAGGAAGAAAACCCAAAAAGGCAAAATTAAAAGATCTATACAGCAGTTTGTAACAGAAATTCTCAAAGAGCTTTGCGTTTTCGTTGAAGAGCTTGTTAAGTCTCCACAAGTCATGAAGGAGCAAAAACTGCTTGTCCAACCTAGTTTTAGAGAGTTTAAGGTGAATAGGAAGATATATTTGGCCTGAATGAAAGTGCTCTTCAGGATTGCTACATGTAGCAATAAGTTGGCTGTCACGCAGTGTCCCCTACTTCATATTCAGATTCCATGGTGTTTCCAACACAGTCATATTCATTCTTTTTCAGATTTATTTCTTCAGATCTTTTGTCTTTTGCAGGCTCCATCACATACTTATTTTCAGTGGAGATGGGTTCCTCATAGTAACCGGCACTTTCACACCTTGAAGCAGCTGCTGCCCTTGAGTTATGGCTGAAATCAAAATACAACAGGAAAAAAAGAGTTGCAACCAGAGTAATTAACGCACCTCCCAGCCCTCAAGATTGTGGCTGAGGAACTGAATGTAGCCCATATCCACCATGTAGCTTATGATAGCCAGTATCTTTAAAACAGCGGTAAATCCTCTGAGGAGAAATGTCATCACACTATTTTTAGAGCTGCTCAGGCTTCAACTGTTACTTAATAACTGCTGGCATGTTCTCCCATGGCACTCTAATCACTAGCAATTTGATTTATATCTGGATAAGTGGTTCTCCTTGTGTGTTTTCACTGGATTATTAGGCTTTTCAGTGTAGCTTCCATGGGTTATGAATAGATCAGAATGCTGAAACATGAATATAGAAATAGCTAACTTCCTGCCACAGCTGCAATTAAAATAGGCAGGTTCAGCCAAGGATATTTCAAGGATAAATCAAAATATATTCTGAGCATCCAAAGCGTTAGCTTTCTAGAAGGGGAATTCCTGTCATTTGCACTTGAAAAAACACTGGGAATTTATCCTTAGCTGTGATCTTTGATAGGCCTCATTGGGCTGAAGAGTTAATAAACAGCTCTTGCTAGCTTTTATGATTCTAATATTGCAAAGGAGAAGATCTTTCTTCTGACATTATTTGTTGATATGGAAAGCCTACAGATCATCTGTACAGTACTACTGACTAACTTTGAATGTCTTAATCCATACTGCTCAAGAGACTTAAATCTTGAAGCTAAGTAGCACCCTTTTTTTTCCCCCCCTTTTCTGATACAGTCCCCAAAGACTCACCAATATGCCAGATAAAGGGTTATACTCACAATTTTACTTCATAGGTCTGAGCTGGAAAAGAGTAATCAGAAATGTGTGTCAATAATTTGCATTTATATTCTCAAAAAAAAAAAAATTTTCTACTGTCTTTTCTTGATACAAGAAAGCAACCTCTGAAGAGAGAATAAAATAGGAACCTTAGAGATAGTGTTAGGTGGGAGATGACTGCTATTCCCAGGATTCAGTCCAAGAAAATGAAAACAATCCATATCCCAGCTGTAGGACAACTGGGTCAAAGTAACTGAAACCACGGTTAAAGTTTAGAAATTGAAAGTTAAGCTGAAAGTTCCCAATTTTCACAATTTCACTATTAGAAATGTTCAGTAAAGAACAATTTGGGAAGAGGTTATTTGAGATTCCTTAAAAAAGGCAAAAAAAAGAATATTTGATAATAATTATTATTAATTGGTAGCATGGAGTTGTAGAAAGGCAATTAAAGACACAAAGGGATAAGGAGAAAACTGTGGCCATCAGTATTAAAAAAACCCAAACCAAAACTCCAGTGTGTTCTCTGTACACTGCTGAGTGCTTCAGCGGGCAAGGGGTCTCTCGGCTATTTATTGGTCAGGAGGTTTCTAGCATTAGCACAGAAAAGACAGAATCATTCAGTAAATATACCCTACATTTGAAGACTAGAATGGAAATTAACTCTTATTGAGTAGAAAATAAATGATGAGCTCTTTCCCTCCAGGTACTAAGGAAATACTAAACAGTAGCTGGTACAAACAGGTATTTTAAAGTAGCAGGACAAGATTAACTTGCTGCCAGATACATTAAAAGATCTGATCAACAAACTCAGCCCAGCAGGTTGGTTTGAGAGTCATGGGATGTCTGTGGAGACCACAGCAAAGGAGCCATCCCAAAGTAACTGAGACAGGATAGATGGCAGCATGGCAGAGAAGGTGAGCACTGCAGGGTGGCCCAGGGGAGTAGAAACCAAAACCCCTCTCAGAACCAGCATGGGATGAGTGTGGAGGAGACTGCACCATCACCATGCCAGCCCTTCCAACAGCACCCAGTGATGTGGAAGCACCAGGGTGATGCTGCCTGCTGGGCTTCTCTCCAGCTGGTGCCTTTCAGACCTTCTCCAACTGCAGCAACTGCTTATCTCTGAGGAAAAGGGACTTCTCCACCTCTTTAGAGTTTCCACCACCTATTTTGATCCATGCACAATCTGATCTACTGCCTGTGTGATGCAGATGCCAGAGCTGCTACTGGAAGCAGTGAGCACAGTACCAGTCCCAGCCCCAGAAAAACATTTATAGGTTAAACCAAGCTGGGCATGCACAATACATTCAAGTTGTCCAGAGCACTCTACTCACCACCTTTGGGCTTCCTCATGCAAATGATAAGAAAGATGACAAGCAAAACCGCAGCAGCACACACCACCACAATCAGAATGACAAGGAACAGGGGCAGGTGAATCCCTTGGACATCTAGAGCAATACAGCAGAAAACTTTCAAACAGAGAAGCCCTCCTGGGTCATGGTAGCAGAAGCAGTTACATGATGCTGACCACTTTCTTGAGGCCAACAGCAGCCAGCCCTGTCATGAACACATGGGGTGGTATGCATATTGCATGTCCTTGCTTGTCCGCATCCTGACAGCACCTTGCTCTTGTGGCTCTGAATAGGTGTGACTGAGCCAGTCCAACTCATTGTGCATGCATCTCCCAGAGACTGTGGGCATAAGGACAGCCAGCACAGGCTCACAGAGACTGTGAGCTGGGCAGAATAGTTGCCCTACATGTCACAAAATAAAGAGTCTCAGCTTTTCATTCAGGCATACTGTTGAGTTGAATATGAGCGTGTTTAAACCTGCCATGTCACAGCAAAGTTGAGGACGTACAAAAAAAACCACTTGAGTTGCACACTGAGGCTTTTCTGCTGTCCCAAAAAAACCTCAAAGGAAAGACTGAAATAGACTACTGTTTGGGAGCACAGCAACAACTCTAATCCAACTATAAAAGCTTCCTTCCTGCTTTAAAAACTCCAGAGTCTTTGAAAGAGTGTATCATGAATCATGGACCAGGAATCGTCTAGGTCCCTTGAGAATAGCTATTATTGCAATCTGCAGCCAAAATGCAGAACACTACTTTTGAGGCTTGAGGCATGGACTATTTGGGTCCCTAATCTCCTTCTTAGGTTTGTTTTGTTCTCCACTTACTCTGAGTTGTATAATTCTTCTCTGGATATCCCACACCATTCTCAGAAGTCACTACTGTCACAGAAGGTTCTGCAAAACAAACAAGAGTGAAAGGCTCACAGTGAATTTCCAATCCTAATTTTAGCACCAGAAGATCTGGAATTATAATTATAGGATTGAGTGCGGCCTCAGCAAGTTTGCCAATGATACCAAGCTGTGTGGTTTGGTTGATATGTTGGAGGGACCTTGACACGCTTGTGAGGTGGGCTGATGCCAACCTGATGAAGTTCAACCATGTCAAGTGCAAGGTCCTACACCTGGGTCAGAGCAATCCCAGGCAAAGCTACAGGTTGGGCAGAGAAGAGATTCAGAGCA
>JAOEHX010056137.1:0-12657 GCA_025448015.1 Bolborhynchus lineola
CAGGCCTTGAGCAGCCTGGCTCCATTGAGTCATTGAAAACCTCAGCCTTCAAATCGAGGTTAGCCAGTTCTCCTGATAGTATCCGGAGAGGGCCCACATTACCCCTAGTCTGTCTTTTGTTAGAGACATACCTATAGAAGCCCTTCCTGTTATCTTTCACCTCCCTTGCTTGTTTAAAGAACTGACTCTTGGCACCACACAGTGTGCTGCCACGCAGTTCTTCCATTAACTACTTTCCTCTGGAATTTGAAGCTGGATGCTTTAAACCACACATTCTTCCAATCTATTTGGCTTCTCCTATCTCATATCCATGCCCCTAAAGCATGCAGATACTGTAGTGGTGAAGGAGGGTAGCAATGAGCCAGTTCTCCCACTAGCTCTGCATATACTACTGTACAATCTGTATTTTAGGGAGGGGAGATGAGATTTATGGTACAGCTGTAGGCATCCAATTTCTGTAGCTGTCATGAGCTAAGGCTTTCTGTATCGACTGAGACTCCAGAGACCCATTCAGAGCTCACTCTTCTTCCAATTCACAGAAAGTACTTACTTCTGTGTAGTCAGATGCCCAAATCTAGACGATGGAGTAACTCCTCTCCCTTATTCTTGTGTTTCATATCAATTTATTAAATCTTATCTCTAAGGTAAAGATAAAGCAGTTCCAAGAGAGAATGCTACTGTGAAAAGCATGAGGAACTTAAAATGGCCGGTAAGTCACAATGTCATTCTTCCTTAGGGAATGCTTGCACGTTCACTGCCCCCTCATAACTGGGGAGCAATCAGGTGATGTAGCTTTACAAAAGTAGTACTGAGCAGCAGTGGTTTAAAGACAAAGTTCTTTTAGTCAGACAAAAGTCAATACCTAGTATCCTGATGAATTTAGGGTGAGAGAGACCAACTAACACCATTTGCTGTATGAAACAGGAAATCAGTGTTAACAGCTTTGACCAATCATTAGAATTTTTTTAAAAACCCCACCAATCTTTGTGTAATTATTTCCCTAATGTGGCAATTACTGGCTAAATCATTGATACCAGTTATTACTGGAAGTATTCCTTAACAAGGTTAAACATTAACTTGCAAGGAACATGTGCTTTGAAAGAAAAGTATGTACAGCTGCAGTGTGTTTCATTCCCAGGCTAAGAGATAGAGCTCCTCTTTGTGTGGGAAGTTAAGGCATTAACTCTGCTGTAGCTGTTGTTTACCACTGAAACATCGTGTCTTTGATCCCAGGTAAGTGCTTTACAGAAACTGATGAAATAGTTGTGCTCATCTTACAGACCTACAGAGCTACAGTGTAAGCTACAAAGAATTTAAGTGACTCGCCCAAGAACAAATGCAAAAGCTTGTCCTGGAACCAGGGTCCAATCTCCAGTTTGTACTGCCTGTAGCTGCAACTTTCCTGCTGAACTCGTTGCACTGAACACTGCAAAAATGTAAAGCTGTAATAGCTAAGATGCTATTCAATATTACCTTTTCAAGACAAAATATTAAACAAGTCACAAAGTAAAAAGAAAGCATTTATTTCAATCAAATGTAAGTAGCTTTTAGCAGCTTACACCCGATTTTCCCTGTAAAAATTTGTAGAGCTCCTAAAGTACTTAATTTTATAACCCCAAATGCAAACTAAGCTGGATGAATCGATCCAATGCAATCACACAGGCACATTTTTTTAATCTTCCCTGAAACGGTACTGTTAATTATTGTTCAAAGTGGCATGGGAGAGGTCACTGAACTGATAACACTTACACATAGCGTTTTTAACTCTTTGATATTGGACACCTCTGTGGACAAGCCTACCTAGACAAGCTATTAGACAAAGACTCTTGTCTAGCACACTGATACCTTTACCCCAGTGAGGAAGATTTTAAATAAGGACTGAATGGAGCAGCTGACAAAAGTACACAGGAAAACAGGCAACGTGAACATGGACCTTAAAATGAGGGGAGACATTTATTTATAAATATCATCACAATAAAGCAAGGAGAGAGAAGAGTGATTGCAACCAGTCCTAGATGGTTGAATAAAACCCCAGTAAGGATGAAGAAGAACTGAAAGTCTAATATAATGGACACAATAAGACAATTAGTACAATTTATGAGAAGTATAGTGACCAGAATGCAAACCATAAAAGGCAAAGCTTATTTAAAAAAACAGACACTGGATGGAAATGTTACTTTACTCAGCAAAGGTTCACATGCATGCACAGGAGTCCAAAATACAAGGAAGAACTACAGGTGTTGAAAAAAGAACATCTCTTGTAACCTTATTCAAAAGGAGACACTCCTCAACCTCCCTTCCCCAGACTACCAAAACCAGCCTTCAGTACCTGAAGGACTTCAGTATAGGTTAAAATTACAATGGAAAAGCTCAGCTGGAAACTTTGGATCAAGAGCAGGGCTTCAAACTATTTGAATGTGAGAGAAATGAAACTACAGAAGACTGCTGACTTGTGTAAACTGTGAATTCTTTATTGATGTGAAATACAAGGCAAAAGCCTATAGAAAAAAGTAGTCTAAAAAATGGCAAGAGCACGCAATGGCAAAATGAGGTGAAACCGGAAAAAAACCCCTCAAAATACGTCATATTCTGGATACAGCAGTAATAAAAACAGAAAAATGAAAACCCACAGAAAAAAAGTGGCAACACAACTCCTATCAGGTAGCAAAGCCAACACCTCATTAGTTGATGTCACGAAACTGTATTATCTGATTTGCATCAAACTTTTGCAAAAAGATAAGATGTTAAACTAGCACAATTAAGAGCAACAAGTGAAGCTAAAACTTCAACGTAGGCAGGCAAAAAGCAACCTAGAGAAAGCTTACAAGTGGGCAAAAAAAAAAAAAACACCCCATTACTAATAGCTATGCTTGAAGAACTTTGTTCTGAAGGTGATCTGATTAGAGCAGTCATTTCTAAGAACCACAGGAGAGCAAAAGACTGGAAAGAACAAAGAGTAGTTTTGATTTTCTTTGTTGCATGGAGGTAGCACATTACAAACCAGCCAGCTCACCTTCAATTTTCCTTCAAATACTTGCAATCAGGATCTGTTGGAAACACCTCAAAGATGACAAGTAACAAATACTGAGAGTTCAACAAGACTTGAAAAATTAACCTAATTTTTTATGGCAGGATAACAAGGTTTCTGGAAGCTTGAGAAGCAGCAGGTGCATTTTGATGATCACAAGGCAAGGCTTTTAACACTGTCACAGATGATGCAAAAGTGAGGTCTCAGCTGGAGATCTCTGGACTCTGCTTTGCCTTCCTTCCATATTGTGAATGCAATGGAGAGCCCAGAGAGTGAACTGATTTCTTGAAAGTTATTCAGAAGAAAAGATCGTAGGAATTGTATGGTTTACTTTAGTAAAGAAAAAAAAATTAGATGGAATATGACAAAGCTAGAGATTGCCAGCAATAGAGACTGAAACAACCTGTTCCCCTTGTCATTACAAGTAAGCACTTTTCCCACAGATGAACCATCCTCTTGGAGCATCAGCCAAGCCAGTGTTGTAAAAACTCAGTTTACAACACAGTGAAAAAAATTCCACTTAGCCATGTTAGGCAATAAAATTATAAAATCCTTCTGTGGTGTATTTCACAGGATCAGCTTTTTATTCCTTGACAGACAAGCATCAACAAGTCAAGCAAAATACCTGTGAATGGACTGGGGCACGGGAATGATACCGGTTTACTCTTCGCCTCATACTACCCTGACTTCCAGAGATAGTCAGAAAACAAACATTAAGTATAAATATATATATGTATGTATTTTGAAATAAAAACTACAACTGTTGCACACAAGTTTAGGTAACTTCTTTTTTAAAGCATTCACTATATAAATCCATATTATATAGATGTTTACACAGTACTTTTTGTCAGGGAACTACTTTCACAGCAGTATCTGTTGGGAAATCTATAAAAAAGACACCTCTGGCTCACATACAGCTAGAAAGGGGGAGTATTGCCAATTCTTCTTCCTCCAAAACCCTGAAAGGTTTTAAAGGAAAGGGGGAATAAATACTCTAGGAGCATAGCTACAACTACAAAGTAATCTTTTTTTCCTTTTAGTACTTACAAACATGTTATGTGCAAACACGAAAAGTGCCCCTGGCTTTCTAGGAGGGATTCAGAACACTGTTTAAAAAAATTAGAATAAAATGGTCTCTGGCACACTTTGGATCTACATATATTGTGCAATGCTTAGTACAACTGTGGAAAGAGTACCACATGGCAGCTCTGCAGCCCTGAGAGAATATATTCTGTAGATCTCAAAACTTGCTACAGTGATTATAGGTGATGATGCCGTGCTATGACACTGTCAATATGCCTTACAGTTATCCAATGTGATGTCAGCATAGACACTACCTATGTTTTACAACTTCAAGTTGTAAATGACAATACAGATTTTCTTCTTAATGGTCTGGTTACGTAAAGCAATAGAATTTGTGTAACCAGATAAGAGCAACCATGGTAAAACAATCTAAACAAACCTGAAAAAGTACCTAAGATATATACTTTCAGTGGATCTGAATTGGCTAAGGTATGATAGAAAGTTAAGACATGGCTAATCCCTTGCCCACAAACACCTAACAAGTGGTTTTTGTGGTTAAAATAGGGTGTTTGTCTTAGTCTGAGAGCCAACTATCAAGTAGTTGCACCACAAACAAGAAGGAATCAGAGCCTTGATTACGAGAATTTCCACTGTCAAGAGCAGAGAGCCAGCAATGTTACTTTCAAAGGCTCTACAGTAAAAAAAGGAAGTATTTTGATGAGAACTGTAGTGACTGATAGAATCACCATTACCTTCTGCCTTAAACATTTCAAGTAGCACACACATTGAAGGAGATGTATGCTTATTTCCCTAACAGCAAACTCCAAGAAGGCATCTGACCATGTCCAGGCCACTTCTGGAGCCAAAGTGGATTCCCTTTGTGTGAATAACCTGCCCCTGGAAAGAGCCTGCAAGACATTATACAGCACTCTCAGGAACCATGCACTCAAAGTAAGTTACACCTCTGGACAGTGTATGTCTAGTATGCATCTTTGACTTACCTAGACTACGGGCAGATACACCTGATGTTTGATCCATCTGCTTCCTAGCACAACTACCTCTCTCCGCCAGGCTTGGAAAAAAATCTTGCGTACCTCCCACTGTTGATAACATTTATTGGGCAGGATGAGTAGCAGCCAACACAAGAACATACACCACTTTCCATTTGGAAGGTAGCAGAGTAAAAAAGATTTGTAAAATACTATTCCTTTATCTAGTCTGTCATAAAAGAGAGTTTAGAAACTTCTGAATTATTCAAGTGATACACAAAACAGCACGGGGGAACAAATTGTCTCTTTCTTTCTGTTTTCTCCTGAGGCCTAAATATGCAGTCTTCCACCTGCTTTCATAATGACTAACAAGCCCTCAAGATGACTACACTATTCATCGTGACTACTGCTGCATCAAAGATCTTAGATATAGATGAACAGGGAGACAGGACAACAAAGCAATTGTAATTGTAAATTACAATTGTAAATCACAATTGTAAATCCTATGGTATGCAAAGAACTCTGCAGTTTCAGTAGGCATGGCTGTGTCTGGTACCTTTCTTTGGAGAAGTGTTAACAGCTTTCTGCCAAGGAGTTTGTTGTTGTGCCCTCTTTGTGTTCCCTTTGGAGACGAGAGTATTCATGAATGTCTCCAGAAGCCACAAGAGATTCTAGTTATCAGACCCTGTAACTACATACTTTGGTGCGTCGAGAGAGAAGACCAATGTTCTCAGATGTAATGCAAATGTTTGTATAAAGTCCATTTAGCAGTGCTGCAGAGTCCTCATACTGATCACTCATCAGAGTAACACTAAATTTGACATTTGATTGAAGTTTGACTAGTGCTGTCACTCAGGCTGAATTGATAACTCTGCTTTTGAAGCAAAGTAAAAAGATCCTGAATAAATACAAGCTGTTACATTAAGGACTGAACTTGGCCATCCTGATGTCAGATCTCAACCTACTGAAAGCAATTCACTAAGACTAGATGTGAGAATAGTCATTATGCCTTTATTCTTGAAATGAGGAAAAAAAGGCCTTTGAAAGTACTTGAAGAGCAATTACCTAAACACTTAGGAAAAATATTTCACATTACATGAATAAAATATTAGATGGTATTAATTACAACTTGTTTAAAGGTCACCAAGTTAGCAGTGAAGTACCCCAGAGGTTGATACTAGGGTCAATACCATTTAACATTGCCATTAACAACTTGGATGCTGGGACAGGGTGTATCCTCAACAAGGCTGCAGATGATATAAAACTGTAAGGAGTGGCTGACGCACCTGATAGTTGTGCTGCATTCAGAGAGACATGGACAGGCTGGAAAATTGGGCTTAGAGGAATCTCATGAAGTAGGAGGAGGAATAACCCCATGGACCAGTACACACTGAGAGCCAACCACCTGGGAAGCAGCTCTGCAAAAACAAATCCGAGGACCCTGGTGGACGCCAAGGTGAATACTGAGCTAGCAATGTGTCCTTAAATACAGTGGTATTCTGCTTTAGAAGCACTGCCAGAAGTTTGCAGGAGATTATCCTTCTCTGCTACTCAGCACTGGTGAGGCCACATCTTGAGTGCTGGGTACAGTTCTGGACTCCCCAGTGCAAGAGAAATGGACTCACTAGGACACACACAGTGCAGTGCCACAAAGACAATTAAACAACTGGAGAATCTTTCATATGAGGAAAGGCTGCAGAGAGCTGTGACTGTTTAGCCTGGACAAGGCTCCAGTAGGATCTTATTGTTTATAAATACCTGATAAGAGGAAATAAAAAGGGAGCCAGACTCTTCTCAGCAATGTTCAGTGATGGGACAAGAGACAATGGGCACAAACTACACAAAAAATACAGGAAATTAAGTCTGAACATCAGAAAATGTTTTTACTGCAAGGGTGGTCACTCTGGAAAAGACTGCCCAGAGAAGCGGCAATGTCTCCATCTGTGGAGATACTCAAAACTTGACCGGACAAGGTCTTAGGCAACCTACTCGAGCTGAGAGGGTTGGACTGTTTCATCTCCAGACGTCTCTTTCAACTAAGAGACCCTGTAATTTTGTGAAATAGCAAAGTAAATACATCCTACTTGTGTAGCTCTGTGGATCTAGTGTCCAGTCACTTGGAACAAAATCCATTAATTTCAGTTAAAAAAAAACCCTATTTTATTCAACCAGCTAGATCATCAAGGATACTGGATTTCTGTCAGTATTGGAATGATTAACTCATATTTGGCTTGCTCATTTTCAGTTACGTACAGGGAGAAATTCATTACGCACTTGCAAGGACTCTGGCCTTAATTTAAATACCTAATATTGCAATCTTCAGAACCCTCAACTTACATCAAAAAATGTACTAGTTAACAGTCTTATTAGCTCCTCATAATGAATGCACTATACTGATTTGACAAGTTATACTAAGAAGAGAGGCGGCTAGTGAGAATGGGATCTTTTCCATTATCACGCACTTGGATGCAGATCTTATTATTACCATTGTAACAGTCTAAAATAGACTGCTTTTACAGCTTGGTTTATCATCTGGGCTCAATACTGACACTCAAAGGCCATGTAAATATTAGTTATCTAGCCAGCCTCACTGAAAGCTCTATGTAGGCATGTGTTTTTAAACGATTGGGCTCAAGCTTTAGATTTCACAGCACCATTAAAAACTCTGCTATATATTGCCTGTTGGCACTCTGCAAATGGATACGTCATCTTCTTCTTACCAACAAACTGGCTAACACACCTATGCTATGATGAGGGAAGAGAAAAGGGAAGTTCACAAAAGAAAGTGTGCAAGGAAAATACCAGCTTCATTTACCTAAAAAAAACCCCAACCAACCAAAACAAACCCAGAAAACAAACAAACAAAAAAACCCCATGTCACAAAGTACCGACCCCCACCAACTGAAACAACAAAACACCTCCTCCAAAACAAAATATACCCACAACAGAAGTATGTTATTTCTTACCTGTATTCTTGATGCTGAATCAGATGCAAATATATTTGTATCTCATGCACTACCTCCTCCAAGATACCCAGCCAACATTGTAAAAGCATCAAAAGACATATTATAGTCACATGAAAAAAAGAACAAGCTTATACCATATGTTTCTGCTCACATCAACTGCAAGAAATTACAGGAACATTCATGTTACTGCACTGGATAATTAAAGTAACAATTACGTTCTAAGGTTCTAAGAACAGGCTGCCCATAGGCTATAGTTCCTGGTTATTCACCAGAGAACTCCTTTGTATGTGTTAACAAAGCATTAAAATACATTTTCCAAGAAAATTCAGATCACTTTGCAATATGTTAGCTACAAAACATTTATTCTTTTTTAAATAAAAACATTTAAATCAACAGGTTGTGTAAAACAGCATGTCAAGTGTTTATCTTAACCTTTGTATTGTGAGCACCTTCAGTTTTATGCTAAAACAGTCAACATTAATTATTATTTGGTCAGGCCATTAACCTACGTTGAAATAAATATACTTTTAACCGAGACAGATCACTTAATGTATACCAGATTCCCATACCTTTATAGAAAGTTTCTCTGGTGACAAGTGAAATACAGACTGTGAAATCATAATTGCAATATGTTCTTCTTTTTCTCTTTTTAATTCCAGTGAAGACTGGCCTATAATTTTAAACTATAAAAACAATTACAAAGCACTAGAGACTATAGCTTAAAAAAACCCCAAAAACGCCTGTATTACACAAGAGCAATACTTGAGAAGGCTTACCTAAAGAGTCTCACAATAAGAGGTGGAATACAAACTCCTAAACGAGTTACAATACACTGGGCTGGTCATATCATGCCCCACTCTTATGGGGGTGGAAATAAGCCACTTAACAGGAACAGAAATCTGTTTCATTACAACGGATAAGTCACTGATAAGTGAAAACAGTACAGCTCACAAAGGGCTTTTTATGCTGATACTACTGATGACAAAACACAGGGTGCAAAATTCAACATTTAAAATTATATGAACCTGAAAAGTACAGAACAAAGCAGAAGTTTACAAGTTAAAATACTTCAGCACCTGAGATCTTCCTGTAGAAAGCCAGATACTTTCTCCAGGAACATGTAATACAATCAACTCCTTTGCTCGCAGTATTACACAGAAATAATTGATCAAGAAAGACTTGAAATATACATGATTTTCAAAAATTTTAATTAAGGCTCCAAGATAAATCTGCTATCAAACTATATTTTTTGATCCATGTGCATTACCCAACTTGACTTAATGAAAACATTTTGCATTAAAACTGGAACTGATTTAATCTATTAAAGTGTCTGGATGAAATTAAACTCGAAAGACAAAGAACAGTATGCAACTTGAATCATGTTGACAAAAAACTAAGAAGACTGAGATAGAAACAGGTTTGAACAAAATGGAATAATCTGCTATGCAAGCACGTATTTTTAAAGACAACTAGTGATTACGTCTTTACTTTTGGTAAACTATACTTTTCTGCTTTCATCTTGAGAACTGGGAAGTCGCATTTTCTATGTTCTGCTCTGTGCGATCAAGACTTCATGATTTTGTACGTTTAATTATCTATTATGCTCAAGGTAGCCACTGTACTGAGTACCAGTTTTAGAACAGAGGCTTATTTTTTTAATCCCTTGGTTTTGAAGCTTGAAGCAATTGTGTATTCTATTTAAGAACTGCAATCCCAGACCCCAGAGCAAAGAAGAAAGCATTTAAAACAAAGGTCTCAACAAAACAGTATTCTGATGGGAACACAGTACTTTTATTCTAATATGATCTAATTTTATTTATGAAGAACTACTTAAATGTCAAATGATCTGCAAAATTAAAAGTCTTCAAATACTGGAATATGAGGGATGTTCCTTTAATTCTGTAAATGCTTTTGTCAGGGAAAAGTACACCGTAGATTTGGTTTTATTTAATCACTTAGTGATACCGCAAAAAATTAAACTTCTCAGTGTTACCAAGGTTAATGTTCCTCCCTCCACAATTAACTACTTGGAATACTCTTGAACCTTTCTATCACTGAAAACCAGTCAAGCATATCTGTTTCTGTCTTTCCATTCCTAAAGAAGAATAACCAGGCACTCAGTAGTAACTTTAGGGAAAAAAAGCTGTAGAGATTATAGTGAAAGATTTAATACTAAATTATCATAGTTTCAAAATCTGAGTGCAGTAAAATTCAACTCCATCTCACTGAAACCAAAACCAATCACCCTTAAACTCATCATCTTTCCTCAATACAAGGTGCAGCAGTTTAAAAAACGAGAAGGGAGGCAAACCCCTCCACAAATAAAAACATTCCAAACCAAGAATATTGTTTTCAGTGCAAACACTCTAGTCTTCAAAAGGTTAAGAGTACAAATATTTACGTTCCAGTGTATCCTTACCTACAAGGAATGTTGCTTCACATTATAAAGTATGTCAAATACCTTTAATTCAATTGCAATACTGAAGTTTACCCTCTCAAATCAATATGGTGGCTCAAACCAAAGTGTTTATACAAGCAGTGTAACTTCCTGGAGAAACTAATGCACACAGTTGAAAGCTCTCACAAAACCCAAGGGTAAAACCAGGCAATTCAGCTGCTAGTCCTTAACCAATTTCAGTATAAAATGTCAAAAAGTAACCAGCTACTTAATGAGCAGTGAACTTAGCCTCCTGCAACCAGCAGCTTAAATCCCCTGCCCCCATTCCTAATTTTACAGGCCACAGAGAAAAGCTGGAGAAAACCACTTGGGCAAAACTCTTCTTGTCAGAACACAACCTTACTGTATGTCATTCACTTTTTCCAATGTGCAAAAGTTAGATTTCTAGCAAAACCCTCAAACCTAAAGAAAACTTCCATGACACTGCAGAGGGAGGTGGGCATGTTATTTTAAGTCATTCAAAACACATTCATAAAGTTCACCTACGACACTATTTCTGTGCTTTTAGAGTCATTAGCTGGGATTCCAAGTAACATTTGAAAAAGGCACCTACTACACTTTCTTAATTAGCTGCCCATTTTAATAATTTTGGTACTCTTTGTCACAGTACATCAGGAAACAGCAGCACAAAGCATCAGATGGACAAGAATTTTATATTTGTTCCCCTTTAAAAAGCAAACATTTTAAAAATGAAAGGCACTCATGACAGAAACTCTCTCTCCAGTTCATATATAGATGGTCGACAAGTTTTGCTCTTCATTCTACATAAAGGCACGGTACAGTCTCTGTTTTGACCTTCCACATCAATATCAAGTAATGAGGGCATGTGGCAGTTAGTTCTTTCCTCAGTATCTGGCAAGAAGGTAACATCTGAATCTACATTGCCCTCTAAACATTCAGAGTCTTTAGAGTTTGGTTTAATAATATGTGGAATAATCTGCCATGAATCAATTTTACTTCTTAGAGAAGAAGGTCGAGGCCTTGATATAATATTGACAGTGCTCTGCTTTTCAGCTGAAACACCACTGCAATTGCTTGTTTGTTGAACAGACGGAGAGTGCAGAGTTCCAGTAACTGATAGAACTGGTAAAGTGGAGTCAGCATTGGTTGAAGCAAATCCATTAGCTAGGAGAAAAGAAAGACCAAACAAAAAAAAAAGCCAATTTAAACCATGTGAGTGCTTGATTTCTTTGCCATTTAGTAAAACAAGGTTGCTGCAAACACGAGTGGCTTTTCTCCCCACTGGAAAAATTAAGAGGCTTGTACATTTGTGGGAAGTCTCCTAAGCAATGACCAGCATCATTCAAATAATATTTTTGCATCTACACTCTGTCAGAGGCCATGACAACTATTTTTGTTGCCACAAAAGGAGATATATAGACAAAGCATTAACCTCCCAGTAAGTAGATGAATATTAATACTAAAGCCTCACAAATTTTTCTAGTTCCTGTAAGTATATTACCATGCATACCACATATGCAAAGAGTACCATGAAGAATATTACATTTAAGCCACCATAGAATATCAGCACTGAAATTTAGAACTTCTTTCTGAAAACTCCTTAATTACAAACTTACCCATTCACATGAAAACCACTTAAAAGACCTTTTTTTCATCTTAAATTTTTATCACTTAGGGATTTGTGGAACATGTGATATAACTTCTAGGTCAAGTAAGCACATCAACACTTACCAGGCTTGTTTTTCTCGAAGTTAATAAGTGTGCCATACTAAAATGATGTTCAATCACCCAATAAAGTGGGCTGTGAAACTATATTAAACAAATGTACTCTCTCAGTTAGTCCACAACAACCTAATGCATGCACCTGAACAGTCTCAGTCTATTTCAGTCTTAATGCTAACATAGTATATTTCATGAAAAGTA
Source organism: Bolborhynchus lineola (assembly GCA_025448015.1). Classification (NCBI taxonomy): domain Eukaryota; kingdom Metazoa; phylum Chordata; class Aves; order Psittaciformes; family Psittacidae; genus Bolborhynchus; species Bolborhynchus lineola. The sequence goes on from JAOEHX010056137.1 coordinate 12,349, forward strand.
GGTTCTCAATTACATGAAAAGATCAGGGAAACCTATTTTTTTAATACCTGGTGAAAAATAGATATTGCCTAAAAATGAATTTTCTCTTTCCTTTAGATCTACATACCCACACTCTTAACAGGATACTACTCCAAGTGCAGGTGGTTTAGACAGGGTTCAGACAAGAAGTTTAACCATGCCAAGTGCAAGGTCCTACACCCATGTTGGAGAAATCCCAGGCAGAGCTACAGGCTGGGCAGAGAAGAGATTCAGAGCAGCCCTGCAGAGAAGGACTTGGGGGTGTTGGTTGATGGAAAAATGAACATGAGC
>JAOEHX010056142.1:0-17647 GCA_025448015.1 Bolborhynchus lineola
TTATTTTTCTCCTATACTGTCCCAGTGACCAGTACCTTGTTAATAATTCTCTAAGACAGCACCTTTTTACCCCTCTTTAACTTCAGCAGCAGCCTCTCTTTGCTCCCAAATAATTGAACCTTCCTTTCTTCTTTACTCAAGAGCCCTTTCATTAACCTCTTCACAAGCAGACCTCCCTTCTCAGCTTCATGTTCTAGTGTCCGGTGTGTGAAAAAAAGGGAATAATCCTCTGTAAACAGTATGTCTGGGCTGATGCCTGGACATTAGTGGTTAGTATACATATACACATGATATGTATGTGTGTGTGTATATATACATACGATTTTCTATTTTGATTAAAGAAATCTGCTTCCCTTCTCTGTAACACACAGTGTTTACTCTAATTCATCTGTGATATGACTACTAGGATCACCTCCCATACTTGCTGATGAAGAAACCCTACATTCAAATTGAATTCTCTTTCTGGTTTCCCATACTAGATTTAAACATCTTGTTCTTGGCCAAGTTTTGCCTTTCTGTATTTTTCTACCCTTCTACTTTATTTCATGCTCAGCCTAGAGCTTTTTAGAGCAAGGGAAGTCCACGCAGCATGGTCCTCTAGGCATCTTAAAATAAATAATATTGAAAACATCTCCTGGATGATTATTTCTCTTAAATTTCCCAGTGTCTGCCTAGGGCAACAGCAGTGTTCATCCTTGGTCCAAACTGGCAAGTGAACTTTTTGTGAACAAAAAACCCTGTCCAGAGGCAAATCTCAGTGAGGAGGACTGCTACCACCACCAACGCTATTACTATGATGACCACTGCTACTACTAATGATAATCTGTCATTGCCACAATAATGGGTATTTTGAATATGGGGGGTTCTTAGGAAAGTGTGGGAAGTCTGCTCTGTTTGGGTGTGCTTGGACTGGCTCATGGCCCATAGTTGAAGTGCTGCTCACTTACGAGAACTGTGTTGTAGTTAAAATTATCTTTGAAAGAATATACTTATCTTGGATTTAGACAAGAGGAATTGTAAATATTTGTTTGAATCACTTGACATTAATCAAAATAAAAATAGATAGTTTTGGCTTCCAATGTAACAGACATTTTTATCCTAGGAAAACAAACTGAATTTCAGGCAGCAGGTTCACAGTTTTTCTTACTTTGTGAATAGAGACCACTTCTGGGAAACAGTTACTAGTACATCAGATGTTGAAAGCCACTGGAGTAGGTGTTAGCACATGAATTAAACATCAAGCAACCTGGTATTTGACAACTAGTCTGTTTAATTTTCTGTAACTGTGATCGAAGTAGCTAGCAGTCTGACAGAAATACATTTCCTAGTTTGTTGAAGCATTCCGACACAATCTAGTCGTAAAACTTACTGTATCTCTCCAAAGTGAGAATCTAGAATACTTTAACAATTATTTTTCAGTTAACACCAATCATATGAGCATAGGAAATGGATCTGCCAGAGATCTGTCAGGTGATAATATCCTACAGTGTGCTGTTGCTAGCAACTGCATTGTGCAAGTCCTTCCTTATGCAAAAGAAGGCTCTGCCTCTCTGAGTTACATTTCTTAGCCTTGCTAACTCTGTTTGAAGTTCATGTCAGAATCTCACCCGTGCTGCTGGTCAGAAATCTTTTCTCAGCTTCTCTCCTAATTTTAGTAATGAATATTTGATGACCGCTGCAACTTTCATCACATTTTTCCCTTTTGTCTCACTGGCATTTACTTTATTTGATGTTTTTATAAACAGTAGTCTAAAGTTGGGTTTTTTTTTTTCTTTTTTCAATGTGTTAAGTGTACCAAGTATGTCTGTGCTTCTCTGTAGGAGAGAGACTTTGTTTCCCCAATTCATCTGAGTGTTTTTTTCCTATACATTTTCATGGTTTAGACTATAAAGTTGAACTGTAGTTTTCAGTGCCTTGTACACCAGCATTAATACTTATTTCTGCCAGAGGAAAAGCTGAAATATACGAAATTGAAATATATCAAGATCAAGTTTAGCTTTCCTGTTGCAATATACCAGGGACTCAATAAATTTTGGTACTGCCTAGAGCAGAACAAGTACAATTTAAGCATGGCCATAACTAAACACGTGAAAGATCTATCTGTTGCGTCTCCCACGTTGATAGAATTGTAGAATCATAGTATGGTTTGGGTTGGAAGGGCCCTTAAAGCTCATCCAGTTCCAAACCCCTGCCACAGACAGGTACACCTTCTACTAGACCAGGTTGCTCCAAGCCCCATTCCAACCTGAGGAAAAGATAAAAAATGGAGGAAGCATGTTCGATGCTTCCGTGTAAAAGGCTTCTACCTTCTAATTTGTTTCAGATTAAAGACTTCTTGAGTCATATGTGGTATTGTGTATTCAGTAACCCTCAGTGGATGCTTTCCAGTGTTCTTTCACAGCTTCCATTCTTAATCCCATACAGGCCTTTAGTACCCACAACATTTGTGGTAATAAGTTTTATAGGTTGCTGCCCCTTTACTGAGTTTCATGTCTTTTCGATTGATTTGAACCTACCTTCATTTGATGCCCAGTATGTCTTTACCACTGCAGAGAGTACATCCCTCACTCTCTCCACGTGGCTTGTGATTTTGGAGACCTTCTTTGTATTCTATTGAACTAATTTATTTTCCAGATGGAAAACTCACAGATTATCCAGTTGTTCCTTATATAGAAATTTCATTCCTTACTTCTTCTATATCCTTTCTGAGGTGAGGGGACTAGAACTTCACATTATGTTCAAATGGTAGATGAACCATGGTTTACAGTGGCATAACTGTATTTTCTGTACTCTTGTTCTAGCATTTCATTTACTTTTTAACAGCTACTGAGCTGACTGCTTCATGGAACTAGCTGTTATATTCCTAAAGTCTCTCTTCTGAATAGTAATGGTTAGCTCAGAGCTCATCATTTTGATGTGAAATTAGGATAGTCTTTTCCCCATGTGGTACTTTACATTTATTTACGCTTAATTTCATTCATTCAAGCTCATAAGGTATATTCTGCTGCAGTTCTTCACAGTGCTCCCTCACCCTTCCCTCTCTGGCTAAATAACAGTACCATCAACAAACTTGAATCATAGAATAGGGTTGGAAAGGACCTTAAGATCGCCTAGTTCCAACCCCCCTGCCATAGGCAGGGACACCTCCCACTAAACCATGCCAGCTTTCTTACCTCTCTGCTTACCTTCTTCCCTGTATAGTTTGTGAGTACGCTCAACACTACAGGTATCACCACAACTTCCCTGAAGATTTCCACTGTTAGAACTCGACATTGTCTAATGCTTCTCTTTTAAACAGTTATTTTACAATTTAAGGACCTTCCTTTTTACACTGTAACTGCTTGGTCTCCTTAAAAACCTTTGGATAGTTTCAGCAGCCTTTTTGAAAGCTTAATTGATTACATTAACCGGATCACCTTTATCTGTGCACATATTTCCTCTTTAAGTAGTCTTTAGGTGGTTTGGAATACAGGATATTTTGTAAATGCCAAGCTGACTTTTCTCAAGCAGATCATAATTACTCAGGTGTCTGCAGTAATTCTTTCATGTAGATTCACAGTTCTCCTGACATAGATGACAAGTTTACTGGTCTGTAATTCCGTGGTTCTATGCATGTCTGTCATTTAAAATTGGAAATAACCCTTCTGTGGTTAAGCTTATGTGAGAAGTTATTCAACATTGTTAATAATTCAGCTGTTTCATCCTCAAGTTGCTTTAGAACCCATGGGTGAACACTGACCTTTTGATTTGTTACTTTTAGTTTTGTCTATTTGTTCCCAAACTTCTTCCAGGCAAATCTTTGACAGAATCTCTTTAGAAAGGAGAGATTCATCAGGGAGATCACCCCAGTACCATCCGCATCCAGAATATAAAGAACATGTTTAATTTCTCTACCATGGCTTTCCTTCTATGTTCTGTTTCTGTGTATTAATCTGCTGGTTTTACAAAGGGTCAAGCAGGCTGTGTTCTTCTGACATGTTTGAATAAATATTTATTACTCATTTTGTTTTGGTATGTGATAATACAGTCCGTGCAGCTCACTTGTTACCCACTTTTGCCCCAGACAATAAGAGAAATTGTCATTTGGCTCCTGGGTGAGGTCCTTTGACTTTGCACTACTTAGCTGTCTCTTAAGTTTCACCACATCCTTGCTCAAATCTGATTATTTTTCTTTGATCTAGGTAGACACTTCATGTCATCTGTGCATTTGTTACTACATGCCTTACTTCCTCTGTCCAATTTATTAATGAAATAATACAAAACTCAAGAATGATTCTTGAGAAACAACCAATAAACTCTTTTCCCATGTGCCCCTTGTCACATTTCCTTGCCTCCTTTCCAAATCTTACATTGTTTGCCATCTTTTCTATCTCGCTCACTCATCTTCCATGAAGGGACAGCAAACAGTGCATTGCAATCTGCCTGTATTCCATCTCTTGTTAAAAAAAGCCCCACAACTAAAACCCAAAAAACCTGTCTGCAGAAGAGATATCGGATGGCAGCTGGTATCAGCATAACTCTGCCCTTGATGGATGTTACTGTTTCCCAGATACTTACGCATCTTTCTTTGTTCCTTGATTCAAAATGCATTTAGTGTTTTGTAGGTTTATGCTAAAAGTCTGTGGATTTCTGGATAATTATTTTGCTTTTCTTAAACTTGGCAAACAAGTAGATTGTAAATCCTTGTTTCTCCCTATACCTTTATCTCCCACTTCCTGTTGTCCAAATTTGATAGATCTCATAAATCCTGGCAAAATGAGTTAACCACTTCATGCATCATTTTCTGTGGTCCTTCTTGAGCAAGTATTACTTTGCTTGCTTAGATACATCTTATGCCTTTATGATTTGTTTCTGACATGGTCATTTCCATTCTGAACAATTCTTTCCTATTAGCTATTTTGCTTTTATACTGTATGTCCTATTTTGCCATCCTTAAGGAAAAACCAAATGCCAAGTATTCATTTTGTGAACACTTTTATCTCAACCCAATTATCACAGCGTAGTATCTCTGCTTCTCTTTTTATGTTGTCTCTTAATTTCTGTCATGTAGCAAAAGGATCCTTCTTTTTAATGCTTTTTACCCAATCCACAAATAGTATTCACTGCCCTTTACCTGAAACTTTAAGTTGATGAGCATCCCCTTGGTTCAGACTGTAAGTTAATAGGTGGTTGTACTTGCAAGGATATATGCAAAGAAAGAGAACATAACATGCATGCAGACTGTGACACTTCATCTCTACCTATGCTTTTCTGTGTTCCAGTGAAGTATGATCATCTCTGCTGCTTCAGGAGAGGATAACTTGGCCTTTTCTGAGTCATAAGCAAGGAGTATAGGATTGTTCAGATTTTGACTAACAGATTTTCACTAACCTTAATTAAGGTTAGGGCAATTTCTGTTTAGGAAAAACACTTCAGGGCTTCACTGATAAGCACTTCTGTGCATTATGAGAAGGTCTTACTCTGTTGGGCAGGCAGTACTGATATTTTCTGCTGTTTCTGAAAATGAAATCATATTGTGATAAACTAGACTTAATCAGACCCAGCAACTACCCAGTACATACACTGCTTTCCTGATTTCTGCTGTCTCTGAGACTGTCGGCAGAAGTCATCAGAAATGTGGATGTATTTGCTGTCTTTATAATTTTGAACTAGAAGTGTGTTCACTTTCTTTTTCCCTTCCCCACTTTGTCTTTTCTTTGTTTTTTTAACACTTGAGAACTCAATATGATTGTTACAGTACTTAGGGTTTAACTCGTTCCACAAAACTTCATTCTTTTATGACTTTCATGTTCTTTTAAAATGCATCAGTGTGAACTTACAGTCTGAGAATACATGTTTATTTGAAATTCAAAATTTAGATAGAAACAATACCAGCTTATAACTTGTCTGAATTGATGAATTTTCCCCTGAATAGAAATGCAGCATCTCACTTGAGCCTAGAATGAGTCAGGTCACTCGCTTAGGTATTTCAAACATTATGTCAAGATGTAGCTGTCAAAGGCAAGTGCTTAGTTACAGCTCCACACAGCAGTTTTCCTGCATAGCCCTGAGGGTTTAAGGCTCCTTTCAGGAATACAGCATTGCATAGCTGTGATTAGAGCCAACTTCTTATATATTCTCATCATTTACTGCTATAGTTCTTTCCCTTAACACAACAGATAGGTGAAAAGTCAGCCCTTGGCATTCTAATTTACAGATGATGTGCAAAGAAAGCAGAGCTGACTTACTGATTGACCTGTTGGCAAAGAAGATAAGGCACTCAGTATTCCTGCTGTGAGAATAGTTCTGAAATCCTTCCTCTTAGGAGCACCTCTCACGAGTGAGTAAACCACCTTCGAAAACACAAGCAGCAACTTAGATGTCTGAGTGTTCTGCTCAGATACACTGGGGTTACTTGGAAGCAGAGCCAAAGAGCCTGAGCTGCAGTTGTGAAAAAGAAATGAACATTCAAAAACTTTTCACATATATTCTTTAATACTGGTCATTTATACTTTATCTTACACTGACACCTAACTTAGGTGTGTTTTGATTCGATAACCATTTTTTATCATGTATGACAAGGTAGTATGAAGGTGAATTGTGTTTAAAAATAGATGTTGTTAGCTAGGGATTAAAAGAGGGACAGTGAGAGCCTGGAAGCTGGTGGTTCTGGATTTTGTAAACATACAACTCCAGCTACAACTTAAAAAATAAACATTTTCGTTCTGTATTATTTTTATTCATTTCTGACATGTAAGTTTTCATTTTTCTGTTTACAGCACCATTCAATAGGTCTGGGTTAACACTTCAAGATGATGGCCTCCCTGCTAGAGTTTGGAATCATGGATGGAGTGTGAAGTGTTTTGAGATATCGTTTGACTTATTAAGTCTAAACATGGTGATAAGTTTGTGGACCCAGACCAAATGGAGCCCAGCATAAATGTAATCTGATAGGGTTTGGGTATTTTTGTTCCCAAGCATTAGTCTTCTGCCATCACCAAAACCAAAGGCAAAAATACTAATCAATATAACTGAAGAAATACGTATGAATTTGTATGCGAACCTTCCACACTATACATTCCTATGACATAGAATAACTTGTTATAATGTACAAGTAACTGCTACCAAAACAGGTAGACCTTTATCTAAACTCCTCTGAACTATGTTTATAGTGCTGGAAGACAACTAAATAGCCCTAGGGCAAGATTCTCCTCTTACATAGATAGATGTGCTCCCAGCATCACTTCCTGAATTTAGGTACCCAGCACCAACTGAGATACCTCAGGCGTGTTGCCTGACCACAAGCTGTTGGCTCATCTCAGACCTCCTGCACATTGTGTCACATCTGCTGGGTTGATGGGGATGTCATGGTTATTCTAGTGTCTGTCACTAGGCACTTCAGTTGTACCCCTAAATGAAGCTCTTGAAGTTTAACCCTTTTACCTCAACTCAGAAGAGCATCTCATTTGAAGATGGCATTTACCATTTAGCCATTTAACCTTACTTAACTTATTTAACTTAATTCTACTTAACTGTGTGCATGATGTTTAGTGATTAAGATGTGCTTAATTTCCTGGGATGGATAAGTACTTCTTTGTCTTGTTTCTTCTAGCTTCATCTTCTGTGTTCAAGATTAAAACTGTAGTAGCAGATGTAAGGGGGAGTGATCCCTCCCTTTCAAAGACATGATGTGGTGAGGTGTACTTACCTGAACATTGCTGCAGCATTCCACCTTCAGGAGGCACTTGTTGCTGTCTCCTGTTACCCAGACCTGGAAGAGAGGCAGGATATATACCAGTCTTTCTGCACTGCAGACCCAGGCATGATGGATTAGCCTGGTCACTGTAGATAGGAAAGCAGGATGGTCTGACTGCTGCAGCCCAGGGGAGATTTTAGAGAGATCATTTCTGTGAGATGCTCTCTGCTCCTCCTTCTCAGTGCTTAGTAGTATTTGCTATTGCAGTGTGGCACAAAGCACAAATCCTGCCATTACTATGGCGAGTTGCTGGAGAAAGAGGTCACTGGGGTACTTACCTATCCTTAGGCCTTTCTCTGGCTTTTACAGTAGCAGTTTTCCTGTGTTTTGTTATGACAGCAAGCAGAAGTAAGGTTTCCTGAAATGCTGTCATTCCCATGAGAACATCAGTACTTGAGGTGCACAATGTAAACCTGTTATAAAGCCAAACATATTCATCTGCTGCTTGAGATAGCTTGCAAAAAATAAATTCAGTAGTCTCTATAAACGTGTTATTTAATTTTTCACTCTCTACATGTCTTAAAGATGGAGGATGTTCATCATTTTGCATACATCAATGCAAGTGCAGTTCAGCCTAGTACTGACATGTAGTCTAATTGGCTTTAAAATGGAATTTTGTTTTTTGAGTGCTAATTTTCAGGTAATGACTTTCTAATTGATTTTGGTTTTATGAAGGACCATTGATTCATTCCCTTCAATGAAACTCTGTTGGCTTCCCAAGAGAATTTATGAAAAGCTGCTGAGAACAAGGATCTATCACTGCTGCTTTCTTTCTACCTTGCTTTGTTGTCCTGTCTAATGTATATTCTTTCTATTCTCCCCTAAGCAAGCTCAGAGTAACAGAGTAACAATTGTGTTGTGTATATATATGAGTGTTAAATGGGCTTTTTGAATTAAAAAAAAAAAGCATCTTTATTCAAAGATGGATTGAACTTCTGTGACATTCTTCTTAAAAACTAGATATTCACCATGGCCTCTGATGGGTTAACATGACAGATATTTAATATTTGTCTGTTATTCTAAGCAATCAGTTTGGACTGCACAAAAATAAATGACAATTTTTAAATGGGAGCATGAGCTATTGTGTTCCTATATTGCCTGTATGACCGAGTGACAGCTGTGTTTGTATGAAGCACAGTGGAGACTGCCTGGAAGTTTTCTGTTACATTAAAATATAGCAATCCCAGCTAGATAATAATGATGTGAGTAATAATTGGAAACCTTTTGGTGTTCCTATTTAAGATAGGGTTGAATGATGATGTCTAAAACAGTGACACAGTAAGAGAATGAATTCAACAGAAATGGACAGCTATGCTATTGTTTGTCTGACTTTACACATCTATCAAGGGGGGGGGGGGGGTCAAAAGAAAGCCTGTACAGATTTTTCAAGCCAGATCATGTTATCATTTTGGAAACTGTTCCAAATTACTGGATTTACTTAGTTATCTTACTATTTTGATGTTATGAAAGTATAGCCAGCATTTTCTCATCTGTTTTGCCAGGTTCTTGCAAAGGAAGAGTTATCCATGAAAATGAACCATTCTGTGATACATAAGAAAGGATGTAATGAGATCCAGTGCCTAGATGAACAAACTAGACAAAGCCAAATTAAAAATAATGTGTACAGTTAACACCGAACATAAGTAGTCATTGGAAGAGCTTACATTGGGGCGTGGTAGAGTTGATTTTCTATCACTTTCACTTTTGAATACGGGACTGAATAACCATATGAATGTTGCACTCTTGCCCAGGCTGAGAACCCATTACTTGAACTTACTGCATGGGAGTCAGTACTGTGTGTCTGCAGGCTAGGTTATCATAGTGCTCCCTTCTGACCATGAAAGTCAGTGAGTCTCTGTCTTTTGATTTATTTCTGGGTGTTTTTTAAGTGAGCAGGGCTGTTAGTTCACTCAGTAAGTAAGCAGCAAAGCACAACTGCCAGCAGTCATTCATGGCTCCTGTGCTTGTGCAATTACAAGTATTTACTGAGCATTATCAAATGGTTGTAAAGATGTTTCCTGCAGGTGCCATCTGCAATCCTAAGGAGAAACAGGGTAACATTATGACAGCCTCTTATTTCTGAATATCTCCCACTTTGAGCACTTGCAAATATATTTTCAAAATACACTCAATCAGTAACTAAATGGGTCTTCTGGCAGGGAAAGTGGGATAGGAAGACCTTTGTTCCATTATCATTCCACTCCTCCTTCCTAAATGTAACCATAAAGTATTTTGGGTTTCTGCTATGTTAACTGTGGAGAAAGGGATATACCAGGCTAATAAATAGCAAGATGATCTTAGTGTATTTACTATGGAAGCTTGTAATACCAAGAACACCTGCAGTTACTGGAAAGCAGCAATGTCAGTGTGATGTAGCTTTGGAAATAAGAATATGCAATAAGATTCGCTGTGTATCTGCCAGCCTTTTCCTGATCACTTTAGGCCTTTTCACAGAACAGAGCTGCACTCCGCCTTTTCTGTGATGCTGGAAATCCTTGTCACAGGCAAGTAAATCATGTAGGACGAACACTGGGCCTCAGTAATAAAGATCTTTGTACATCAGTATTTGCACCTTCTGCTTTTACACGAGTAGTAAAACACATGAGGCTATTAATGGCACATGTGCTGTCGTACTGACATCCAACTCTTCCTTCAGTGGCTGCAGAGGCCCTCAGCTCTGGTCAGTGACAGATTCAGGAGACTGTGATGAAGTCACACTAAACTCATAATGTCACTGCCTCCTTGGTCAGGGAAGCTTCTTGTGTCCTGGCTGCCAAAACCCAATAAACAAGAGTACCTGAGTCAGGTAAAACTTCCCATGCTGCGCGAGGAGAAAAGAAATTACTTGCACACAGTTGGTGATGATTTGACTCAAAATACCCAATCCCCCATGATTTGTGTCACAGCTTAAAATGAAATTTAAGAAGGTTTTGTTGCAAGCAAGACTATTAAATCACTTCATTGGTCATGTCTGGAATAGTAAGGAAAAGAAGTGGACAGGTGATCAAAATTTTAAAATCCTTTCCACTTCCAATTACTGTTTTCAAAATAGATTCATCTTTGTTGATTATCAAACAAGAGGTTTATGTGGAAGCTCCTATTTCAGATGTCTACAGCTGATTGAGGGTTATTGACCTAAAAGATGGCTATGCAGTCACTTTCAGAATAGTACTTTATGTGAACCTCAAACCAGCATCATAAGGGCATTAGAGAAGCATAGTGTCTCTGTCAAAGGGAAAAATGTCATGCAGTTGGAAAAGAGGTAAGGGGGTGAAATTGGATTATTTACTTCAGAACAAAAATAGCACTTTCCATATCTCTTACTATATTGGTGTCTCTTTTGGCAAGACATTAAACAGTTTACTAAATCCCCAAGGTTTCCAATTAGAGATTACTTCTTAGTCAAAACTTCTGATGTGGATATCAGGTGCTTTTAGCATGAAGGCTGAGTTGGATTTAAGCAGAGACAGAAGTGTTCTGCAGCCCTTCCCAAATCTGTCATTTTCATCTTAGCACGAGGGAAAAAAAAAAAGAAGCAGCTAACTGTAGGAAATCCCTTGAAGAAAGAGGTAACTTGTGACAATTCAACTATTTTGTTGCACAGTCCTTTGTAAAATAATCCTGCAGCTTTTTGGCATCAGTTCAAAAGGCTGAGTGGTTAAAACTACCATTATTTCCCTAGAAAGATGAACAGCTTTTAGATGCAAGTCGATGTGCAGGCAGGCGTGTTTGAAGGCTGTCACAAACTGTAATTCTGCCTTTGGGGATTTCTTAGTAATATTCCTTTGTTCAGTATGAAAGGAGCATCCTAAAGTGTCCTACTCCGGGTATTCTTTCTGAGATAGCAATTTTGTGTTTGCTTGCAGTTTTTCTTATGACACTGCATTTGGAGCCCTTCTAGCCTTGTACTAAGCCTTAGAAAGGATCCAAATCCTTTTAATTGATGTTTCCCATACTTATATTTGGTTTAGATGTTTTGTGTATATTCTGGACCACAATCTAATCTAGATCTACCTCTTTTAGTTTAAAGCCCTTACACAAAGTGCAGTGGGTATGGAATGACCTTGCCGATTTTGTACCTGCCTCTCAGAAGTGCACTCACTATATTGGGCTCAACTTCTTTGGCTGCAGTTTCTCATAAGTAACCCAGTCAAGTAGTGGAGTTGTGTAGAAGAGACTTAAGCAGCTTTGAGACCAGGCTGGAGTACAAGGAATAAATACCGTTGTTCTGAAAATCACTTAAAAGCTATTCAAAAAGCACCCAAGTGTGTGAAAATTGACATGTACATCAGTATTAGATAGGAAAAAAAAAAACAAGAATGGACCACACTGCATTCCTCTGTGCTTGTCCTTCTCAACATGAGAAATCCTGTTACTATTGAGCTTTGTAGCCCAGCAGTCAGTGATCAGATAGCTGTTGTTACTATGTCAGTAATGATTGCAGTTGTGTTTTGTTAGCTTGGAGACACATTCTGCCTGTCACTTTCATTCTACAAAAGATGTAGCAAAATTAATTATTTGTCTACTAATGAATCTTGCAACTCCTTGGGAGAAAAGTAGTTTTTATTCTCTCTCTTTGATAGTTTTCTATCCACACTGTTTTTTGTATTCTTGGTTTTTGTATTCTTTGTATTTTTGTATTCTTTTTCTTCTATCACGAATCAGTCACAAAGCAACTTTTGGAACTAAGTTGTTGATTATATTCTCCATTTTGTAAAATACATTTATATTATACCAGGAAAAAACTATGTTTTACTGTGTAGCCAGTGAAGAGTAGCAAGCTTTTCATTTAGTTCCTACCTCCTCCTTTGCTTCACCAACCCCAAAAGGCTCAGGCTTCTAGTTTAGACACCCATGTGAATACTTCACTGAGTGCTTAATAAGTATTATTTTATTTTTACAACCCTATAAAATATATTAATTTTTACCCCCTATTTTTATATGTGGAACTGAGACAGTGAAGGATTAAATCACCAAATCATTTTGTGTGCATGGAAAACTACACTAAGTGCTACTGGAAAGTGTTTTGCAATTTGTCTATCATCAGATGGCAGCTGTCACAAAGAGAGTCCAGCTCCTGTGCTGTAGGGCACAGCTTATGTGTCCTTCATGGAAGGCAGTCCTTTCCCATCTGGCAGTCCATAGGCTTGGGCACTTCACATGTGTCAGATTCTCATGCAAATAAAGGAATTATCTTGAAGAGACCAGTGTTGTTCATAATGAAACCTCATCTTCTCCCTGGAGTGGGTCTGTCCTGTGACCTGAAATGTCGAAGAGTTAAACTCCATTCAGTTTAGGTAGGACTAAGAGCAAGGTAATGATGTGTTTAGAATTTTTTACTAATGATGCAATCAGTCAGTCTTGACAGCAGAGATGTCATATTCAGTGGCTGGAAGGATATCTTTTCACAGATGAAATCTAAGTGTAAATACTGGATCTTAAACCTTGGGAACAAATCAAGAAAGACAAAAGACTTTGCTCAGCAAAGGAAAATTCCAGAGTAAGCTCATCTGTTGTTGTTTGTTTGTTTGTTTGTTGGATACAGTTAAAAATTAAAAAGACACCCTAAAACCTCAAGGTATTACAACCTCAGTTGTTTAGAGTATCGGGATGGATAATGATAATTTTCTGTTTGGGTGTTGTATGAATCTCTGGGGAATAAATAACCTGTAATTATGGGACTAAATGATATCCTAATGCTATTCAGAAATTCATTAAGACTCAGTAGCAAATAGTACTTCTACTAACAGTGTTGACCTTACAACCCTAATGTGATTTTAATATTTATTGTGTGTATTTTAGGTTTGAAGAAAAAGTTAAATTTTCACTGTTTCGTGTCATCCTGAACAAACTCAACATGGTTCAGCATAGGGGTTGAAATCTCTTGTTCATGATGCAGACCTGGGAATTATCTGTTAACTTTGTGAATAATGATGGTAGATGTCATGTTTGGTGTCCACACCAAAAGGGAAGCATATATTTGCTGGTGAGCTATTTGGCTCATCTCTGCAATATTATGTTCAGTTTCAGGATGGGGAGAAGTGACTCGTGGAGTCTTTGCTTTGATGCAATCTGTAAAGTCCTGTGACGTAAAACAATATCCATATGTTTATGTCCTCTTGTTCTCAAGTCTAAAGCTTAGGTGAATAGAATCACAGAATGGTTTGGGTTGGAAAGGACCTCAGGCTCTTCCAGTTCCAAATCCTTGCCATGGGCAGGGACGTCTTCTGCTAGACCAGGTTGCTCAAGGCCTTGTACCACCTAGCCTTGAACACTGCCAGGAATGGGGCATTTGCAACTTTTTTGGGCAGGCTGTTCCAGGGCTGCCTCATGGTAAAGAATTTCTTCCTTATATCTAACCTAAATTTCATCTGTTTAAATTTGGACCTGTTACCCCTTGTCCTGTCACTACAGGAATGGGGGATTGAGTGGATTGGGCAGGGGAATAAAAATAAAACCCAAAACCAAACCAGTCCATACAGGTGTGCATTCTCAGATGTCCTAATTCAAATATTCATGTGATATAAAGTTAAAAAAGAATTGCTGTTTGGGCCTGGAAAGCAGTCAGTTTCCTTAGCAAGACACACTGCTATCTTGTTATGTTTCTACTCATAAAATGGTATGAACAATTCATATGTTGAAGTGTGAGAGAAGGAATTCATTGTTGGGTTTGGGTGTATAAACAGGGTGAAAAGGTAGCTTTTTGGGATTTCGGCTTTAGGCTTCATTACTCAAGGTAAATTAAACAAAGATAATATCCCATAATTGTGCCAGAGGAGAAGAGAGCATTTCACTTGCAGCCAGTTAATGTTAATTGTGTTCTGGAAACACTGGTTGTGCTGGTGATTTCGTTTGTTTGTTTGTATGAATATGTTTTTTGTTGTGATTTTTAACTGAAACCTACAAACATCATTCACTAAGTTAAAGCTCAGTGACAGATAAGAATATGAAACCCTATTTGTAATTTCAAATATCTGAAATTATATCCAGCGCATTGCACTTTGCTCCGTGATTCTTCCAGTTCTATGTCTCCCAAGTTTTAAAAATGTTTTCTAGAAATCAATGTACAAAAGTGAAATCTCTACAAGTTATCTGTGAGCAGAAGATGGAATTGTCACTTAAAGATTTCTTGGGACTTAGAGATTTCTTGAGGCCCTCGTTAAGACAAATGTTCCTGTAAGATGAGGTCAGGCTCTCTGTAAGTCTAGCGATGGTAAAGCAGGCTATATAATGTTAGCATATTTTTTATAAAAGCCAATAATGTTATGTTGATGAATCATGTCATTTTGCTTGGAGATGTGAAAGGGTAAAAGGCTTTTAGTATTGTTCTTTGAATGTAGTGGTAATTACATGATATTATACATCTAATTATGATACATACATAGAATTACAGAATCACAGAATGGGTTGAAAGGGACCTTAAAGATCATTTAGTTCCGACCCCCTGCCATGGGCAGGGACAATGCACACATGGTTAGAATATGGTTTTAGTATACAAAGACAGAATTTAATCTTGAAAGTAAACCCCCTGGGAATCAGTAGAGAATTTAAGGGAGGAATGTGATCTAAATTGTGGGTCTGTTTAAAAAATTCTAGGAAATACTTTGGGCACAGAAAAAAACATGTATTCAATTGTATTAAAAGTCTATTACTAAATGTTTCTTACTTTGAGTATGTGACTAGTTTTCCAGAAATTGGTGGTACTACACTTGTTGCATAGGTAACTTGCTTGACAGATGTGTGCAGTTAGGGAAAGGATGTAGCTAACTGCACTGAAGTTGGGAGTACTGATACCACCAATAGTAGAATCAAGTTATATGAGCACAGAGTACTGTTAGCAGGATCAGAATGTTTAGTTTATTGACATGTTGTTAACCTTGAGCTCTTAGGAGCTCCGGTCATTTTATAATAATGAGTCTCAAAGATGAGATTCAGCACTTTTTGAAGTTCTCATCTGAGGATGTGATCATTTGAGATAAGGGAAATACCTGATACAGTTTTTAGTGCTTTCAGATACTGTTTTTCTGTGTTACTATCTTACATTGCTGTGTGAGCTGATTATGAAGGATGCTATAGAAGTGTTTTGCTTTGACAATACTTGCTTTGCTTTGGTTTAAGGAAAGAGTGTGCAAGCCGTAGTGCTACCAATTCCGCTGTTCAATAGAGAGAATGAATAAATGGTTCTTCAAGCAAAAGTCTACTGCTTTCTATCACCTGTTCTCACTGCACATAGCACTAGGAAATTGAAAGTACAGGAATGTGTCAGAACTGAGCTAAATAGACAAAACCCTAATTTCTTGCTTTCTGGTCCATTCAGGTTTTTCTTTTTCCTGTTGATTTCCTATTTGTCTTTCCTTCTGCAACTGGTTTTCCTACCAGCTGTTGTTTTTAACTTTCTCCCTCGTCTTCCTCCTTGAACTTAACCTCATAACATTTTGCTTTTCCCAATCCTTTTGTTCTCACTGTTTCAGTTTACACTATGTATTTGGGTTGGATTTTCATAGTTATCGAGCAGAGAAATGTTTCAGCAGGTAATTACAGGTTAACTCCATTGTCTAATGGCAGGTAAGAGGTTTGTGGGGGGTTCTGGAAATGTTCAGTCAGCTTGTGCAGAACCAGTACGTGATAGGAATTTTTCCATGGCTCCTGGATTTGCCCTGCCTTGCTCTGCTGAGCACTTTTCCACAGCAGTGCAAGCAAGAGCTCCCAGCACATAACCTGCCCCGCTCGGCTCCTCAGTGGTTCAGTCTTGAGAACTCAAGGGAAGAACAAAGTTTTCCAGGTTTTCTGTGCTGTGTATGTAGAAGGCTGCAGCCATACACAAAGCTGACAACTTCCCAAAGTTTGTAATCCTACTGTGTTTTGAAAAAGTACATGTTTGGAATTTGGGGGATATTCTGTAAAATGAAAGTCATGAGGCTAGCCAGCTCCACCTTGGAGTCCTCAAAGAAAACCCACTGGTGTTTCCCACAGACATCTTCTGTCTCTCTGTGGATGTTCCCATTACATTATATAATACTGTGCTTTTATTAATGTGGTTTTACACACAAATCCTGTTCCTGATTAGGAGATCCATTTATAGAGCTGTAGTGTGATAGCCCATAGACTGTAGTATTTTCACTGTTGCTGTGTCAAAATAAAGCTATAAGCCTATTTTTATAAATGCAGACCCTTTGCTTAAAATGCCAGCGGCAAAATATGTCTGTCAAGTATAATAGTAACTGTAGAATTAATGAAAAAAACCCAAATGCTGGTAATTAAAGAAGCTATGAAAACCAAGTCAGCTCTTCATCCTCCTAACTGGAAATGTCATCCTATTGTTCCATGCATTGTCCTATTTTTGCGTCACCCTACATACATGAAAGTAATTTTAATACTTGTTAATTACTAGTAGGTTTAATTCTTGAATAAATCACTAATTTCAGAGAACTCTTCACCTGTAAATCAGATGAAGAATTAATCTTCCTCTAAGCATATTAAGTTCTCTATTATAGAAGGGGTCATTTTCTGGAGGTGAAACATGTCTTTTCTTTCTATGCTTCACTGAAGAGTTGAAAGTTTGCAAACACCCTTTTGTACATTTGGTTGAGTATCTGACCAACGTTCTCTCATTCTTCTTCAGTTAAAGAAAGCTTTCACTTTCATTCACTTAGTAACATTTCATTCAGTTTGAGCTTTCTTACTTCTAACAATCTTTTACTATGGAGAATCACTTTTTAATCCTTTATTCTAAAAAGTGATCAAAGCATTTTCCCAAAAATAGAATTTGTAACATACTTCTGTATGCATAAAGTTGAGGACTGAATGCAATTGCAAAACTGTAGTCTTAGAGGAAATTAAAATGATATGACTATTAGAAAGTGTTGTTGAAGCGGAGAATACTGTAAGTATATACTCACTTCGATCTACACT
>JAOEHX010056144.1:8375-24950 GCA_025448015.1 Bolborhynchus lineola
CATGCCCCATTCCAGGTATCATATCCCACCCTGTGCCACATCCCACGCCTCATGCCATGCCCCGTGCCATGGCCTCCAGCACACCCCATCCCCTGCCCATGTCCTGCTCCATGCCTTGGCCCACACCATGCCCCATTCCATGCTCTGCTCATGCCAAGCCCATGCTCTGCACCATCCCATGCCCCACACCCTGCGCAGCCCTGGTCACCCCCCTCACTCCCACATCACCCACCTTCTGCAGCAGAAGGACAATGATGGGGATGAGCTGTGCCCGCTCCTGCTCGAGGCAGACGAGGGTACGGGGCGTGCGGATGAAGACCTTGGTGTGGCCATAAGCCACGTCGTCCTGGAAGCCGTGCTGCTCCAGGAGGGCTTGCGTGGCCTCCCGGTCACTGGCCATCAGGTGGTTAGGCCACGTGTACTCACAGGTCATTTTGTACCTGTGGGGCAGAGCAGGGTGAGGGGACATGGATGGGGTACTGGGAGTCCTGGGGGTCGGCCTGGGCCATACCGCAGGAGGAAGCGGTGGTAGGGCTGGCGGTAGGCAAAGCCGGCGCGGCGCACACGGACGTTCTCCAGCAGCCCCAGGTAGGAGACCTGGTGCCGGCAGCGCTCCACGTCAAAGAGCGTCGGAGACTTCTGGTCGTTGGGCTTGATGCAGCGCACGTAGTAGGGCTCCTGCAGGGACACCGAGGGGATGGTGCTGTGGTGGCACCCACCAGTGGCACCGAGCCCATGGGTGACCGGGGCTGAGGGCCTCAGGGGCTATGGCACACAGGGTGAGAATGCCATGGACACGGGGACGGGAGAGCACAGTGGCCTGAGGACATGTCTGGATGGCACAGGGACACCTTGGCTGGCTCTGGGGACATGGCTTACTGCCTCAGGGACATCTTGGCTGTCAGGGACATGGCTGTGTGTCTTTGGGTCATACACAGCTGCCACAGGACATACCCAGATGGGTTAGGGACATGTCAAGCTGGTGCAGGGATGTGCGTGGCTGTCCCCAGTCCCCTACCTTGCAGGAGAGGTTCTCCACCAGGGCCACGATGGAGTTCTTGAAGAGCGTACCGGTGGTCAGTGGGCGCTTGGTGACCTCGGTGATGCTCTGCTCGCCATCGGGCCACATGGCACGCAGCACAGGGTCCGCACTGGGGGATGGCATTGGTGTGGGACTGGCAGCACCAGGCACCGCGCTACTGCCTCACCGCTGTGCCGTCAGCCCCACAGCTGTGTCTTCTGTGTCCCCAACCTGTTGTAGAAGAGCCGCTTGAAGTCCTGGAAGAGCGTATCCTTGTTCTTGTCCAGGAACCCTTCCACCGAGTACCTGAGGGAGGGGGACACAAATTTGGGGCTGGTGGTGGGTCAGCTCCCAGCTCCACACAGGGGTGACATGTGCCCCTAGGGGCACCCATGAAGACCAGGGGACTGTGGGGCTCAGTGTGCTTGGACACAGAACCCACTGAGCCTGTCCCTGCTGTCCCTATGGCATGGCATGTCCTACACTGCCCATCCTGCTGCACAGGGCCTCTGTGCCTCCCAGGGCCATGGATCCCAGCAGTCCCCCTAAATGGCCTCCCATGGTCCTAGGTGGCTCCCATGCCCCCCTGAGGTTCCACAAGGCCACCCATGATGGCCACCAACGATGGCCACCCACTCTCCCACGGCCCCAAGTAGCCCCCGGGCCAGTCCTCCATGATCCTCACAGCCTGACGGTCTTCCATAACCCCAAATCACCACCCACAGTCTCTCAAGACCCTCTTCCATGTTTCCCCATGGTTGTTCAAAATCCCATGGTCAAGCTTAGATCCCCCAACACCCCTTATAGTCCCATGATGCCAAAGTGGACCCCCATAGCTTCCCCACTCCCTCCCAATTTCCCCCATAGTTCCCCCTGATCCCCACAAATGGAGAGCACCCAAACCACCCCCCACAGACCCTCATGTGCTCCCTCCATGCTCCCCCATGGTTGTCCAAGACCCCATGGCCAACCACAGACCCCCAAAGAACCTTACAGCCCCATGATCCCAGAAGTCCTCCCCATGCTCTCCCAAAGCCCCTCCAATGTGCCCCCCAGCCCCGTGGCCACCCAATGACAACCATAGCCCACTGTGACCCCCTCACATCCCCCCAGCTCCCCCCTCACGTGACGTCTCCTGCGTAGTGCTTGATGCGGAAGTCCCGGTTGAACTCCATGGTCTTGTCTGTGGGGCAGAGCTGGGGGGAAGGGGGGTGTCAGCTCCACACTCATGGACCCCCCCACTGCTCCTGACCCCCCAGAGGCACCTTGCGGCTGGTGTAGTGGGGATGATGGCCCAGGCGGGTGTCCATGGAGGCGAGGAAGAGGGAGTCAGTGACAGTCCCTGCAGCCAGGCAGGCCTCATCCAGCAGCGCCAGGATGCCACGGTGGGGCTGCTCCACCAGCTCCACGATGGGCTCATTGCTGAAGTATTCGATCTAGTGGGGGGGGAAAGTGGTGGGCACCCCAAATTGGCTCCCCCCAGCACCCCAATTTGCCCCATGCACCCCAAATCTTGTCATGAGAGCTGACATCCATGTGTCCCCCATGTTCCCTGTGTTCCCACCATGCTCTGCCAGGTGATGACCACCAGGTCCCCCTCATGTCTCCCTCAAGCCCCACACCTTCTGTCAGGTCCTGTCCTCAACATGCGTCCCCAGAGTTCCTCATGTTCTAACAGGTGATGCAACCCATGTCCTCTATGTCCCCTTCATGTCCCCCTGTCTCCCCAACAGCAACTCATGCTCTGACAAGCACTGTCCCCCCATGTCTCCCCCGTGACACCCATGGTTTGCAGTCTCCCTCCAACCCCTCATGCTCTGCCAGGCAATGCCCCCCTGTCCCCCTCGCATTCCCCCCATGGCCCCTTTCCCCCAGGCTCTGCAGGGTGATGCCACCATGTCTCCCTCATGTCCCTCACGCTCTGCCAGGTGATGCCCTCCCGCTGGTACTCGGCCTGCTCCTGCTGCAGGATCAGCTCAATGAAGAGCTGCTGCAGCTTCTCATTGCAGTAGTTGATGCAGAACTGCTCGAAGCTGTGGGGAGAGAGTCAAGGTCAGGACAGCCCCTCCAGCTGCCCCCTGCTCCCAATGTCCCCTGTGCACCCCCTGAGCTGCGTGGCCCTTCCGGTCCTGTCCTCTTGCATGTGTACCTCAGACATTCTCCCTCTCCATGTGTTTCTCCCAGGCCCTGTTCCCCCTTTTTCCCCTGGGCCCTGACAACTTCATGAGTCACTCCCAAACCCTGCCCCTTCCCTGGGTCCCACCCGCACACTGTGTCCCCCTTGGGTGCTGTCACCTTCCTGTGTCCCTCGCAAGCCCCATCCCTTCCATGAATCTTGAAGTCCCTTTCCAGTGTCTTTTCTGTGCCCTATCACCTCCCTGTGGTCCTCTGCATCTCCCCAACACCTGTCCCCTCCAGGTGTCCCTCCAAGGTGTCCCTCATCCCCTCCACACATCTTTCTCATTCCCAATCCCACACCACATCCCTCCCAGGTCCTGTCCCTCCCCACGTTCCCTCTGGCCCACGTCACCTGTTGCTGTCGAAGATCTCAAAGCCATAGATGTCGAGCACACCGATGACCGTGCTCTTACCATGCACACGCACATCGTACCCACGGGCAGCGATGCCAGCGTTGATGCGCCCCACGATCCAGCAGAAGAGCCGCTCATAGATGGCCTGAGGATAAACACAGAGGGATGGGGACCCAAAGGTGCTGGTACAGGCTGGGCTGGCTCCTGTCACCCCGAGCCCCCCCATACCTTGGCGCAGGCATCGCGGGCGTACGCGGCCTCCTTGGGGCTGTGGCCCTTCTCGATGAGCTCCCCAGCACCGGCTGCCACGGTGCGGGCCAGGAGCGCCCGGCGCAGGCTGTCAGGGGCAGTGGCCGTCAGCTCGGCCAGCACCGAGACCCCTGATGTGTCCTCCACCAATGTCATCTCCTCCTCCTGCGTGAACCTGAGGTTGCCCTGGGGAGGGACACGTCTTGTTGGGGAGTGGACGGAGAGGGGACACACCTGGCAGCACCCAGAAAGGGGTCGGGGTGTCCTGGCACCAGCAACTCCCGCACCATGGACTGTGCTGTACTGGTTTGTATTGGGCTGTGCTGCGATGTACTGGTTTGTTTGTACCAGGCTATACTAAGTTTGCATTGAGCTGTACTGGTTTATACTGGTTTGTATGGGGCTGTGCCGGACCCTACAGGTTTGTACTGGGCTGTGCTGGTTTGCATTAAGCTGTACTGGTTTGTGATGGGCTGGGCTGCACTGCATAGAGCAGCACTGGTTTCTGCAGGGGACTACTTGTTTAAACTAGCCCTTACTTGTCTGCACTGGTCTGTACTGGGTAGTGCAGGGTCACACTTATCTCCATGGGGCTCTACCGATTTGCCTGAGGACAAATTGGCGCAGAGGGGCCCAGTATGTACTGGTGGTGGCCTCACCAGGTGCAGGATGGCAGCCAGGATCCGACGCACAGAGCCCATCTCCTCTGGGGAGAAGCCGACCACGGCCATCGCCTCCTCCACTGCCCGGTAGCCGGACGCATCGTCTGTGCAGGCCTGAGGCCAGGGGGATGGCGTGAGGGGCCGGGACCCCCTTGTCTGCCCACCCTGGTCCCATCCTGGCCCTCCCGCAGCCCCACTCACATCACCCTGGGCACCCTCCCGGGTGTAGCGGTAGGTGCTGGGGTCCCGACAGAGGTGCAGCGAGGTCAGGAGTGCTGCTGGGGCACCCAGCAGCAGCTGTGGGGAAGGAGGGTGTCAGCGCCAGTGCCGTTTGTGTGTCCCCATCTCATCCTTCCCAACCTGCCCCATCCACCTCCATCCCACCTCACTTATCCCATCCTGTCCCATCCACCCCATTTCATCCATCTATCCGTCCACCCATCCTGTTCTATCCCATCTGAGCCTTCCCAACCCCATCCCACCCATCCTGTTCCATCCCTACCCATCCCATCCGCCCTGTCTCATCTGTCTCAACCCCATCCTATCCTTCTCATGCCATCCATCCTGTCCTCATTCCATCCCACAAATCCCATTCCAACATTCTCATCATATCCATCCTGCCCCCATCCTATAGATCCCACCCATCCCATCTCATAAATCCCATCCATTTCATCCATACCCTGCCAACCTTCTCATCCCCTCTGTCCTCTCCCCATCCCACAGATCCCATCTCATCCATCCCTTCCCTATCCCATAGATCCTGTCCCACAGATCCTATCTGTCCCTACCCAACCTAACCTTCTCATCCTACCCATCCCATCAATCCCACCCACTCCATCCTTGGTTCACCTGGTAGAAGGCGTGGAAATTCCTTTCTCCTGGTTGCTGCTGGAGAACTCGGGACTAGAAGAGGGAGCAGGGGGTGGGTGCCATGCAGACCCCCTGTGGGAGCAGTGTTCCCATGGGAGCGGTGCCCACCCAGCTGTGCCCAGGGGCCCCGCACCTTCTCCAGCAGGTAGTTGTGGACATGGCCGCCAGTGGGGTCACCCTTGAAGTCAAAGTTGATGTCCATGTACTTGCCGAAGCGGCTGGAGTTGTCATTGCGGTTGGTCTTGGCATTGCCAAAAGCCTCCAGGATGCAGTTGGACTTCAGCAGCACATTCTTCACCCTCGGTGGGGCAGCACGGCACAGCTGCTGCATCACTGATGGCCCATGGGCCCCACATACGACCCATACGGCCTTGGGGTGCCCCAAGCTTCCCAAACCACCCCACAGGCACAAGGCATCCGTGGTCCTAACACACCTTCTCTATGGGCATGGGGCACTCTTGGTCACTTCATGCTGCCCTATATCAACTCCTTGGTATCCCACACCATCCCTCTGGCCATGGGGCACCCCTAGGGCCCTCCAAGGCCACCCCACATGCGCGGCGCACCCCTGTTCACCCCAGCCAATCACTACATCCATGAAGCACCTCAGTCCCCCCACACTATCCCTGTCTGCATGGGGTCTCCCAAGATCTCCACAGCTTCCCTGTGTGTTTTGGCTACCCTTGTCTTCCCTCATCCCTATGGACATGGGACTCCTCAGTTGCCCCACAACATCCTTATGGGAACGAGACACCCCAGGTTTCCCCAGAATCACCATACAAGCATAGGTCACCCATGGACTCCTCACACCTTCCCTATGGGTAGGCAACACCCCAGGACAAGAACCTATGAGCACAGAACACCCCAATCTCTCCACACCACCCCTATGGACACGGAGCACCCTGGACACCCCCACTCTGTGGGCCTCCTCCCAGCCCTGTCCTGGCGGGTCCTAGCACCCACCCCACCTCCTGACAGCAGTGTGGGTCTGGACCCACCTCTCCACCTCAGTGCGCTGGGTGGGGTTGGTGATAGCGGCTATGTACTGCATGATGTACTTGCTGGCCTCTGTCTTGCCTGCTCCGCTCTCACCTGCCAGGGAGGGAAGTAGCTGGGTGAGGGCACCCATCACCTAAGGTGCCCCCCACCCAAGGGTGCCCCAGTCCCTACCCGAGATGACGATGCAGGTGTCCTTGGCACGGCGCTTCATGGCCTTGTAAGCCGCGTCAGCCAGGGCGAAGAGATGGGGTGGGCGCTCGTAGAGCTCGCGGCCACGATAGCGCTCCACCATCTGTGGCCCGTAAAGTGCCAGTACCTGGTATGGGTTCACCGCCACCACCACCTCCCCGATGTAGGTGTAGATACGGCCCTGTGAGAACCTGTGCAGAGGAGTGGCCATGGGGCAGGCTGTGGGCAGCATCCCATAGGGTGCTGTGCTGTGGGGTAGCACACTGAAAGATGGAGTCCTGTGGGGATGGCCAGGATGGTGCTGTGGCATCCTGTGGAGTGCCGTGTCATGGGGTGGCACCCTGCAGGGTGCTGTGGGGCAGGATGATGCTGTGGGGTAGAACCCTGCCAGGTGCTGTGCTATGGAACAGGGTGGCACCCTGCAGGATGCTGAGCTATGGGGTGAGATGACATCCTGTGTGGTGCTGTGCACCAAGGCAGCATCCTCTAGCGTACCACGATGTGGTGTGGGGTGCCATGCCGTGGGGCAGGGTGCACACCCTGCAGATCACCCTGCCATGCGGTAGGACATTTCCCCTTGGCGCCCAGGGGATGAGCGCCACGCTGTGAGGTAGAGCCCGCCACTCTACCCACAACCATGGGGCTGGGCGGTGCCGTGGGGCAGGGGCTCTTCCTGTGGGCAGCACCATCAGGTGTGGGCAGGAAGTGCAGGGAAGCCCCTACAGAAGTGCACACATCACCTCCCTCAGCCCCGTAACCCCACACCAGCCCCACAAGCAGCTCCAGGGCAGGGGGAACCATGCCTTAGTTTCCCTCTGCCACAGCACAGCCCCACCCAGATGCTTCCCCTGGAGCCGGAGATTGGGGTCCCCCCCCTCCCTGGGCCCCCCCATACCGCAGGCGCAGGTTCTCCAGGAACTGCTCCATGGTCACCTCATCCAGGAGGACAAAATCAGCTTTCCCGAATTCGGGACCCTCCAGCTCTGCCATGCCGCAGCCCCCACTTCCCTTCTCCTCCTCTCCCCAAAGCTGCGCCGGCTTCCTGTACCGCCAACTGCCGCGCAGGCGTGGTGAGGACCCAGCGTCACCCAGGGTGACATCCTTGCAGACACCCAAATTTGGGGGGGGTGGCAACTCCCCACCACGCCCATCCCTCAGGACACAGTTTTGGGGGGTACTGGGGGGATGGTCACTGGTCACGTCACCACAGGGGGGAAAACACGGTTATTTATTAAGATGCTGCTGGTCAACATTGCCTTGTTCTCATCCCAGTGTTCCCAGTTAAGTCCCCAGGATAACTGGGGACCTCTGGGAATGATGCGCCCAAGGTGAAGGTCAGCAGAAAGAGGACCCCCATGCTGGCATCCAACTGGAAGAAAAGGGGGAAAATCATTAGGATAATGAGGATAACAGTGCTAATGAGCTCTGCTGGTGGCTCCAAGCCCCTGGAATCCAAACTTCATGGCTCCACTCATGCCTATCATGGCAAACCTGCGCTTGTCACATTCCCGGTTCCAACTTTTAACAAGACCCCATTCCCAGCAAATCCCAGTAACCAAAAATCCTCCTTACCAAGGCTGTCAGCCAGTTTTCCTGGTGGCTTTCCCAAAAATCTCTCAGATTTTCCACCTGGAATGGAAGAAATAAGAAAGATTTGGACTCACGATAAGGAAAAGCTGAATGTTTCATGTTCAATGCACTGCATCCGCTTGGCTGCTCGGACCCGAGTGGGAATGGGCAGAGCTTTTGCCTAAAGGTTTAATTAATGGGGTAAGATCCCTGAGAGCGCATGTGTAGAACTTCTCAGGTTCTTGGTGCCACCTGCACCTACCCTGGACACAAATCCCAGGGGCATGGCCCCATGGCACAGCTCTGGGATTTCAGCCTCTTGTTTGATGGCTAAAGGGATTTAGCAGTGATAATTACACATAATCCAACTAATTCCAGTAACAGGATGAGCCCAGGAGATGCCCCCCACTCAGGACAGGGAGCATTGCCCATAAACCCCTGTGTGATAAAGGGCTCTCCATTGCCCCATGCCAATGCTCTCCCACGGTATTCCATCCTGAGAAACTCATCTAGCACCTTATGAAGCGATCAGGCCTCAGCAGACTCCAACTTACAGTTAACTACAACGCAAGGCCGCTGAATCCATCTCCTCACTCCCGGTGTCTTCCTCCATCCATCCTGCGCACTATCTCAGCGGGAGCCTGGAATTGAAGAAGGTAAACCGGCCTCACCGGCTGCACCCTACCCGGAGGATGGGGGCTCCCCTCGGGCACGGCGTGTCCGGGATATCTATAACCCCCCCCCGGAGAGGGCGGGGAGAGGCCTCAAACCGTCCCGGGGTTGCTCTGGCAAGCGCTGTAGGAACGGCGAGGGCCACTCCAGGCCCCCCCACGCTGGAAGGCTTGCGGAGGGGGAACCGGGCACCGCCAGGCCCCCGGGGTAACGCATCTCCCCTTACCCCGGCCCGGTGATCCCCGCTCACCCCGGGGACATGCAGCCCCCCGGCGCGGTGATCCCCGCGCTCATCGGTCAGGCCCCATGGAGAACTACCCTTCCCAGCATACACCGCGCCCCACAGCACCTCACGGCACCGGCGACTGAGCGCTGTAAGGGAGAAGGGCCCTGCCAGGCACGGCCCCGGGGCGCCTCCACTTCATCCCCGGTCCAGGGAGGCGGTTCCGGTGGCGGATGGCGGCGGATGGCGGCGGATGGAGCGCTGCCGCCATAGCTGAGAACAGCACCTCGCCGGCGTATGACGTCACCACGCGACGTCGGGGGACGGCGCCACCTGGCAGGCAGAGCGCCGGAGGGGTCAGCGCATGCGCAGAAGAGCAGCGAGCGCCGTTGAGCTTAGCGCACGCAACGGAAAGAGGCCGGGAACGGCGCCGCCCCGCCCCGCCCCGCGCCCGGGTCCCGCTCTGCCCGCGCCGGAGGGACCCGCATCCTGCCGGCTCCCTCCTCTCGGGTCGGCTTCACAGAGTGATGTGTAAGCTACAGGATGCCCAGCAGCACTGGAAAGAGGTTTAAACCTACTAAATACATCCCTGTCTCTACAGCAGCTGCCTTGTTAGTGGGTTCGACTACTTTATTTTTTGTTTTCACGTAAGTACCGCTCAGGCGGAGGGCGGCCCGGGTTGGGGGGAGGCGGCGGGGATTGACAGCTCTTCCAGGCCCTGCCGCTGCCGGTCCCGCTCCCTGTCTGCATCCCTGCCTCCTGCTATCTCTTCCTGGCTTCTCTTTGCGGAGGCTGGTGATCTCTCCGTGCCATAAAACGTATCTGACAGTCGGATCCTCCATTTCGTGGCACACAAACGCTGCCGGACTCCTGCAGCTGCCGGCAGTGCACATCACAGGAGTCCGGTAGCGGCAGCCCCCCGCTCCCCCCGGTCTGTGCAGGCAGCGCTGGTATCTGGGAGGGAAATGCATCTGCAGCCGCGGCCGCCCTGGTGCCGACAGGCGTGAGCCAGCCTCTGCTTCAGGAGGGCGAGCTGGCCATTCCCTCGGTCTCCGCTGTGTTTCGGGGTTTATCCGGCAGAGCCTTTCGAAGTAGAGGGAATCCTATTCTGAACATTACAGATTCTACGTGTTTTTATGTAACTGTCGCTAAAAGCCTGAGGGTCTAATGGACAAATTCAGATTTGCTTGAAGGAGGGAGGGGGAAACTTTTTTTTCCCTCTCCCTGTTTCCTCTTCCCTCATTCCTTTCTCCCTTCAATGCAGAATTGAGCTCCGGCGGGCGGCTTGCGGATCTCGTGTAGTTCTATTAGTATGTGAGCGGTGTAGTGCTTCAGCTTTCTGTTCCCTCTCCCTTTATATAAACTTGAGCTATGTAGATCGCCTCCCCTCCCTATGCTGGGGCATCGGCAGCTTCCCTGCAGAGGCGTTGGTATTTTGAGAGAGATGCTACAGAACTACTCTGAAATGAGCTTTGACTAAGCTGCTTTTTGGGGAGGTGAAAACGGCGCTGTTGGATATTAAGATTTATTGTTTCATTCATTTTGAAACTGTTTCCCTTGGTTTGCCATTGCTAATTTTTAACTGAGCCCAGTGAAGCTCTTAGAAGCAGGAGGCTATTAAAGAATGGGAGCATGTGTCTGTGCCTGTGTCCTTATCCTTCTTGGTTTGGCTGTGACATGATTCTTCATGTTTCAGAATGCTCATTACTGGCATGATAATCTCAGAGTAAGATTCCAGAATAAAATGCAAATGTTGTTTTGTCTAACAGTTTCTTTAAATCAGATTTTGACTTAATGTGACTTGATTTCTCATTGCCTGTTTTTTTTAATGCATTTGATATAAAGTGCTGGTAAATCCTTTCAGGATATTGAACCATTTCAAGAACTGGTACAAGCCCCAGGAACTGGTACAAATATAAGCCCATCATTCATCATTTGGGCATCTAATTATAGTTTGGCGCTCGCAGGCAAACACAAGGCTGAAGTTGGCTTTTGCGATGAACTTTGCTGACACGGGTGGTGTGAATATTTTTAAAATATAATGTAAAAAAAAAGGTGGGATCGTAATGCCAGCATTTATTTTTCCTGCACCTAGAGAAATGGATGTATGCTCAGGTTGTTTTGGAAGCTGTATGTTTGTTTTCATATACCTACATCACTAGCAATTTGTATCTCCACATTGGAAGACTTTCTGGGTAACACAGTTGTTGTTGAAACATCCTTTTGGCAGCAGGACATCAATTGACGTGTTCGCTTTAGGATTTGTTACTGTAGGGAAGAAGCAATTTGCTTTAGTCTATTACCAGATCTCCAACTTAACTCTGCTCCCTCTGTTATCAGTGAATAATTACATGCAAGATGAAGTATTTTTAGGCTCTCTCCATATTGTAACTTGGCCTGTGCATCTTCAAGTGTTAGTAAATTTTTTCTGAGGACTGTCCCAGACATACGTTCTCTGCTGCTGCCAAGTCTTGTGCGTAATAAAAGTAACACATAATTGAGCAACTGTTGTCAGGCAGTATCTGGAGTCCTGTCCATTCAAAAATACTCAGATAAATGTGTATGGCATTGCTGTTGTCTCTTACCCTGAGCAGTTCTAACAAAATCTATCTTTGTCTTGGAATCAGAGCAAGTACTATGCATGGGGTCAGTGTCTTTTTGCGTAGCAGTGGGTATTTTCCCCTTTCCCAAGCATCTCCCATTTTTATCTTTTTCTACAGGCAGTAGTTTGTCTCTGAAGATCTTTTTGTTGGGTGTGTTATTAAAGGCTGAGGAGATACACCTGAATTTTCAGGGATGTTGATTCGCACAACTCTTTTGATGTTGGGTAGATCTCTGACATGCAGCAATTGGGGCACTGGCCTAGAATTGCTCTAAGCAGTGTTATTGAATCAATCCATGCTTACTTTCATAGCACAAGAACTTCATCAGCAGAAGATTTACATGTGTGTTTATTAATTCCTTATTTGTCATTAAGCTCTATGGCTGCTGTGTCTGTTAATGAGCTAACCTGTGCATCAATATGTGAAACTGGTGATGGATGGGTCATGGATATCAAATTTGGGGTGCAGATCAGCTCAGTGGGATCATCAGGGACAAGAGCAACTTCATTGCAGTGGAACTGAATAATGAAGGTTAATATATGTGAAAAATTTGCATAGTAACCTTTTTCAAGCCCCTTACTGAATAGAAAAAGCGATCCTTGCAGGATGCTCAAACATTTCTGAGTAACAGGTATTAAAACCAGAGGCTCTGACTGGGCTTTCTCCGTAGACGTGTTTGTGGGCTCAAGCCACATGTTGTTAAGTGCCTTCTGCTAGATGCAAAGCTCTTTGAACTTGAACACCAGGGTTAGTTTTTAGCAGTATAGGGTTTGTTTTTAGCTTTTGTCCAAACAGCTCTGCTGAATGGCAGCACGTAAAGATTGTTTAAAATACACTGTACCCACTGTTAGTTCATGGTAGTGTGGATCAGTGATACTCATACTGTAATTTGGGTAGATTCCATTATAGATTCTCCGTTTTTCCTCAGCTGGCTATTTAGGATTCACTCTATCAGTGTTATATCCCTTCTGGATTTGAGGGGAACTGAACTATTTAGCTATCAAGATTATTGCCTGGAAAGGCAGCTAAATATTGCCTTTGTATTATCACAGGCTTTTAGCTCTCCATGTGTGTTCCTTTAATAATAAATACAAGCATGCGAGTAGGTGTCTTAATTTGTCACAGTAGGAGAGTAAACAAGCATTAACTGCAAGCATTATGAAGGGATGTATCAATATATAATGATTTAGATTAATTTACTTACATGAAATCAAATGGCATCATGAAGGCAGAACCAATTTTTCCTAATATTGCAAGAATCCAGAATAATTCAGTTGTAGCAGACGTAAATGTTTTTCCACCTAAACAATTTTTTCTTCATGTTTCTCATAAAGCTTTTTGTTAGAGATAACAATTTAACCTATTTGAGTGAAGTCTGGACTCTTGCAGCTTGGACTGGCAACTGCTATGATATGTTCATTCCAAGAACCTGAGTTTTGAGAACTTCCTGCCTTATTTTAGGTTGTATAACTTTAGTAATAATAGAGAATGCAGCTTAACTGTCAGTAAGTATTATGCTGTAAAGCATGTCACCCAATGAACTGCTGGACTTAACAATCTTAAAGGCCTTTTCCAACCTAAATGATTCTATGATTTTTCTTAAGCTAATAGTTCACTTGTTTAAATTGTGCTACTTACTGTAGTTTTTAGTGCTGGGAGCCTCCAAGTTTAGGAGCTGCAGTGCCTGTATCTGTGGATTACACAGCAAGCTAAAAGCATAAGGTTTTAAGGAAAAACTGTGGCTTATTTTAGTAAGGAGAAAAAAAAAGGTCTTGATTCTCTCCCTGAATGTTGTAGACTAGAAATTTCTGATAAAATACCCTCTTTCAGACTGTTTTCAGTAGCGTGCAATCACTTGAGCATCTTTGAAGCACAGCAGAAACATAATTCACATCAAAGGTCCAGGTGCCACTACTTCTTTGATGTAATGGTAGTAATGCTGCTGTGTATTATTCCCCTCAACAGGATAATGAAACGGGTAATTTTCTGGGCTAAGGGAAAGCACAAATAAGGTGAAAACTCAGTCACTACTGAAAATGAGACTTCAGCTTTGTTCTTGGAAGTCATAAATGGGAGGTAATCATAAGCATACTCCACAGGCATACGCATTGGCACTCTAATGCAGTCTGTGGCACAGGGCAATTTAATACTAATAACATTCAGGAAACAACTGAGGAGTCATAAATTGGTGTAGAGGAGCAACTGAAGCTGAAGTTGCAGTAGGGGTGGAAAGAAAATACAGAAAATGCTTGTACCCTGCTATTCAGCGGGTAGAAGGAGGAAGCATGGCTGTACTTGGTAGCAGAGCTGGTGGATTTACCTTAGCAAGATTGAAAGCTTGGGTTTATTCATGAATGTTTAAAAAAAATTCTGGTATTCTGCCCACATTTGTGTATCATGTTGCTGCATTTCATGAACTAAGAAGACTAAGCATTTCAGCAGTGGCTGAAACATCCGGTTACTGGTAGATGAATTCAGATATGTTTCTTAAATCATAAGCATGCCCACCCTCCATTATCTGATCCTGCACTAGAATAGCCCTAAAATAAATGTGTAACTGCATTTCAGAGTTCAAAACTGTAGTAGCCATTTTAGATGATAGTTAATAGAAACATATGTGTACCTTAGATTCTTGGACTGTTTATTAGATCTCGTCTTTCCATGACTTGTATATGTTCATAGATTAAAAACAGGAAAGCATCATCTGCTGGTTTGACTTGGGTTTGTTTAGTCACTAGCAAAGGTCAAGCTAATAGAAAATCATCTTTGCTTTAGTGAATTTTGTCTCCAAAGATGTTTTTCTTACCTAAAGTGTTTTAAGGACTTCACTGAATGCCAGTCCCAGCTGTTCAGAACTTCTGCCAGTTCACTGTTCTGATTTCAGTTGGAACGAATGATATAAAGTGTTTTAACATTTATACTGCAGATGTTACAGAGCTTCATATGTAACACAGGTGCATTTCCTACCAGCCTAGAGGAAATAGAACTGAATGCTGATATGTAGATGCACCAAAAAAATGAATTAAAGATATTAAAGAAAAAAAAACATAGCTCAGGTTGTCCAGCTTATGAAGATTAAACAGCATGAATTCTACCTCATGGTTTGGCCTCTGCCTACTAACTTAATGAAGACTGCTGGTGGATGCGATGTAGCTCTGATGGCACGTGCTTGTGATGTGTGATGCCAGAAGTTCAAGGTTTGCTGTGGAGTGTGCGAAACCACATGGATACATTGCCACTCCTTCTCTGTTTCCCCCTTGTACTGCCTGATCAGTCACACCAGCTGCCCTAGACATTCTGGAATGTTTGCAACACAAACCTTGTCTTCCTTGTCTGTAGCCATTCTAGAGATTCATTTGATGTTGGTCATGCTAATTGTGAAAAAGAACAAATTCCACCTTCTTGAACTTTCTAAACTGTACTTCAGTACTTGATGTATTCATGTATTTGATTTTTTTTAATTTCTTTCTTTTTTTTCTCACATGCCAAATCAAGACACTGCTGGGGCTGGTGTGGTGCAGCTTCAGAAAGCAGACATTCACTGACAATAAATGACACTATATAAAGGAAGAAGAGCGTGCAAAAAAATGCGAGTGTCAATTTATCTGACTTCACAAACAGTGATTTCAAGTAGTGCATTTTAGCCTTCTGAGGTATCTTAACATTTTCCATCTTAAATGCGTCTTTAATGGCAGGTTCTCCCTGTCCACTCTTCTTGTGATCCAGAAAAGGTAAAGCTTGCCAGACTGACCTCAGTCATCTCAGTTGTCATGTCTGTCAGCTTCTGAAAAATATTTATTCTTGTTGTGACAAAGAAATGTCCTTTTAAGCTGTGGCAGCTTCATCTTGGTATAGAACTTCTGTAAAAGAATCTAGACAGACTTGTCATGCAAGATAAAAAGGCAATCTCAGCAGGAAAATCTATTAAGCTGAAGTGTGAAAAGTTGTGTTGGTTTCTTTTAATATGCCGGAAGAGAGCTCAATTCTACTGCTTTTATATAGTTGATTCTATCATCTCTGCTTCCAAGGGGCCGACAAAGCTGGCAGTACAGGACACTTTTGAAAGCTATTGGAATTCATTCTTTAGAACCCCTCCCCCTTGATATTTATCATGAACAGGAATATTTTTAATTCCTGTAGTCTAGGACAGGGAGAAGGAGAACAATGTTTGTTGATGGGAGTCCATAGGTAGATATCATCAGCTGGAGATGCACAGCTGTGCACATGCAGCCATCAGAATGGCATGCCAATGCTCACTGTAGATCTAGTTTTAAAGGCAGAAGAGCTAACGCAATAAAAGTTATTCCTGTCCATGGGCCACGCACAGCTGCCATTCAGCGTATGAATTATGCCAATAACAACCTCCTTCCTATTTTTCCTAATAAGCAGAAGTAAAGGAGGTATGGAAACAGGAATGAGTGTCTCAATTAAATCAGGGTGGGCCTCTCAGCCTTTGTACATGAATATATAAGCCATTTTTCTATTTTTGTTTAAAGTCCTTTTCAGGATACTAATTTAAATACTGTCCATGTTTGCCCAAGAATGCCACACGTATATGCTTTTATAAATAGAAGCAATCTACAAAATTGCTCCAACATGGGAATTCTGTTGGCTTATTGGTAATGCAAGCTAAGGGATGCTGCTGTTCTAAACACAAGTAAAACTTAAATTGAGAGACAGATACATGTGGTGTCATTAAGAGGTCTGGGTTTTGAGATTCATTACCTGGGACAGTTGTTAATTACAAACTTAAGTTTTTTCTGTAAACAACTTATTCTGTTAGTGGGTGCTTTTTATATGAAATCAGATGTAGGACCCTATGGCATGGGGATCTGTGGGACCTCTGAAAGGTAACCTGGAACATGTTTTCTGTTCTTACTTCACTAAATGTACAAGTAAACCTTTCAAGGCCTATGAAGGGAAACCACAAGTTCTGTTTACTTTGCATTAGATGTCTGAAATACAGTGTAAGGTGGTATAAGCCAAT